>CM062618.1:54953899-55178151 GCA_025617555.3 Puccinia polysora
CATACCTTAAATCAAAGTTACTTCTGATTTTTCTTTTTCTTTCTTTTGTCTTTATTTTTTCTTTTTTTTGAATTGAGCTTTTCATCAAAAAATGGAAATTCAATGTTTTGTTTCTGTGTTCATTTTGATTTTGAATTTCAATCTTTTTATTTTTGATCTATCCCTTTTTTCATTCTTTCATTCTTTTTTTTTTTTTTTTTTTTTTTTTTTTTTTTTTTTTTTTTTTTTTTTTTTTTTTTTGTTTTTTGTTTTTGGTTTTGGTTTTTGGTTTTTGGTTTTTTTTTCTTCTCTGATGATTTTGATTTTGATTTTCTTTTTGATTCTGACAATTATTTTTTTCACAACCATTACAATTAAATACACATATACTATAAATTTCCCTGATGTTCTGCACACAGACATTTCCTTGGAAAGAGGCATTTGAAGGATGTTTTTTTGTGAAATTTATAACGCTGCGGCAATGTAGAATTGTAAGCAAATCCCCAATAAAAAATCTTTCAGACTTTCCAAATTTTTTTGAGACCTTCAAAAATCTATCCAAAAACCAATAAAAAAACATTCTCAATGCATTTGTGGCACTTTTTTTTTTACTTCTAATTTATTTGTTTTTTTGGTGCTTGAAAGAATTGGAATGTTTGAAAATCAATTCAAAATCTTTGTAATATTTTTTTGGTATTTCTTTGATGTATTAAAGGCTTCTTAAAATTGGATCCAGCATAAAAGGACTTTGAAAATCACATCCTTTCAATATTTTTTTCGATGTCAGGAATCAAGGTTTCTTTCTTGTCAATTATTCAGGATATCATTAAAATATTGAAACAGAAATATTTTTTTTTTCATTTCAATCAAAGAGTTTACCCTATAAAATATTTATCACTATGGAAATAAGTGCAAACAAAAGGGGTGGTAAATGGGGTGGTATACATTTTGAAATCATGTTCTTGTTACATTTTAATAAAAAATAATAAGTTTTTTTAGGTAAAATACAATTAGTTTTTCAGTGAAAATCCTCAAAGGGCTCTATCATACAAACAGATTGGTATTGAAACAGTTTTAACAAATTTTTCTGTCTTTTTTTTTCTTGGAAATACCAAAAAAAAAGAAGATAAAAAGAAAATGCAAGAAGACCAAGTACCTAAATAATTTTTTGAAACTGTCCAGGAGGTCTTAAAAAATAAATCCTGCTCTTTTATGCTTTTTTTTTCTCAATTTATGTTTAACCTATTTTTCTTTGATTTTTGTTGTTGTTCTTAAAATTTCTTTCAATCCTATCTTTTTTTTTATTTTAATTTTCATTTTCTTTTCACAACAGTGAAAGCTGTTTTATTTTTAAGATTTATTTTGGTGAGAGTGAAATATTTTCTAGAATTTTGATGTTTCTTCTTAAACACTAGCATGTCCTCACAACTAACTGTGTTTGTGAAGCATCATCAAACAGTCAATTTGAGGATACTCACTGGACTGGTGTGCAATCCTATATAGTAGGGCAGGACCAAAAATTTCAGCTGGAAGAACCAAATGTGGTCCAGTGGCATTCCCCCTCCAACTTGGTTAAATTCACAAAACCAGTATAAGTAAACCAAGCAGACCAAGGAAATGCCCATGTGTGAAAAATTCCATGGGGGCATAAAATACTGTTGTGTTTAAGAGTAATTGTCATGAGAAAAATAATGCTGTTGATTTTTTTGAGAAATGTTAAATTCACGGATCATTGAGCCGTGCACACGGTTCAAAAAGGGCTGTGTGGCACACCACAAAGTCCAATCCAAGACGTGTACAACCCCACATGGCTCAAGGAGTTTTGCGACCAACCCAGCCTGGTCTGCCGGCATGTTGAATCCCGCACGACTACATTCAAGCTGTGTGGAGTTGTACACGGCTCAAATGTAGTCTTGTGGCATCCCACACGCCACCAGACCGCGGTGAGTCAAAAAAAGGGGAAAAAAATGGAATGAAAGGGCACTAACATAAACCATGAATCAAATAAACCTTCCAAAAAACAGGAATCAACCAAAAAATCAAAGAAATCAAAAAATGTTGATTTTTTAGTTAAAAAAAAAACAAAAAAATTAATAAATAAATAAAAAACAAAAAAATGGGACTATCCAATGGACTAGCCCTAAATTAAAAAGACCCAAAAAAACACAAGTAACTGGAATAGCCCTAAACTAAAAACACCAAAATAAAGACAAGTAACATGACGAGCCCTAAAGTAAAAACACCAAAAAAAAATAAAAGTAACTTGACAAGCCCTGAAGTAAGTTCAACTTGACTAGCCCTAAATTAAAAGGGCCCATAAATTAAAGAAGTATTTTGACCAGCCCTAAAGTAAGAGTGCAAAAAAAATACCAGTCTTTTGACCAGGCAAAAAATACAAGAAGTCATTTGACCAGCCCTAAAGTAAAAGTGCCAAAAAAATACAAGTCTTTTGACCAGCCCTAAAGTAAAAACACCAAAAAAAACAAGTTCAACTTGTGTTAAGCTGATCCCATCCCAAGCTTAAAATAAGTTAATCTTGCAATGGAATCAGCCCAACACAAGTTGAACTGACTTACCATTCAACTCTCATTCAAAACACTCAATATAATGATGTTAACTCAAAACTCTCAACATAATGATGTTCAAAATGTGATAACCCTTTATATTAATAGAACTTGTTAGCTGCATTAGAATTACAATTTATATGAAACACAATGATGAAATGAAGTCAAAGTCTATAATCTCTATAATCTAGAATACATTTGCAGTTGATCTTTGAGATGATCAACCCAACCAGGGGATTTTGTAGAAATCAAGGAATGTGGTTTTGCTACAATGGGCGGGATTGGAATCATTTCTCCCTCAAGTATTAATAGAACCCAGTAGTTATTGTTTACAAAGGAAATGAAAATTGGATCTGATTGATCAGTAACACCATTTTTCATTGGAGTATAAGTATCACATTACTCCAATGAAATGAAACATATAGGTCTGGAATATGTGTCTGCTATGATTTGACCCATATCCAATTTAGCCAGCCATTTTGAGGAGGGAATCTTTTCATTGATGTATTCAAAATCAATTCTTTGTTTAATCTTTTCAAACTCCTTTTAACCACCAAGCATCTTAATGTAGCGTGATTTATGTTTCTCTAATGTTTCAATCATTTCCTTCCTAACTTTAAACCAACCATGTTCTTTATAACAAAGAGATTTATCAATGATTCTAAATCTGCAATTCCCATCTCCAATTGGATCCTAAACCTCACCCAAGAACTTATGGAATTTCTTGGGTATTTGATTGAGGTATTTAAAGTTTGGTTCCTATCATTAAAACTAACTTAGTATTCATTTCTTTAATCAGATCAATTGAATGAATACTCACCAAAGATGAGCTTCTGGTTGAGCTTTGCTGCACGTTCTCTTCCTCTGAAGAGGATTCTGATTCCAAATTAAGTGATCCCAATTCACTTTCAGTCTCTTCCTCTGAACTATGAAATTAAGATTCAGATTCTGCCAAATTTGACTAACAATTCATCATTAGTTAGTAACTAAGTTCATTAAACCAAAAAAATAAACATATCCAAAAATAAAAGACTTACAATATTTTGTCTTTTCTTATTTGGAGCCCTGCTAGTCATTTTTCCCCCCTTGAGTTTTTTTTCAACATGCTTGAACCAAGATGGTTCTTGCCGCGTATCTGTCAATTTTGCCCTGCCGCTACTTGATTTTCATAATTTAGGTTCAATTCTTGGCTTTGATCTATATTTTGTAATCTTCTGAATGATATAATTCAATAGGCTGCTTTGCTCATGATCTGGAGATTCCAAGATCATTGCATTCAATTGTTCACATAACTGAGGAATGCTTAGCATTTCATTGACATTGCACTTGAAAAATTCAAAAGTATCAACCATTAGTGAATAAGGATTCATTAATCAAAAAGCATTAATCACATAGTGATTTGAACAATCCAACTTGAACAATCCAACTTAAGCCAACTTACAGAACTAGAACTGCAAGGCTCATAGTCCAACCTCCATTGAGGATGAAAATTTTTGGGTACCACGGACCCTCTGAATGCTAGATGGTCACCTATTTGGTAGGAACAGGGCAAACCCATGGTCTTGGAATATGAATTGGTGCACACTTTGCCATCATGATCATGTTTGAATTTCTCTAATTGTTCCCTAATAAGATGAATTGCCTCTAAAGACAACTTGTAACCCAATGGTAACAGTTCAGGTGGAAGAACTGTCCCTAACTTAATTTGAGAGTTATAAAGTGAAGAATGAACCGATTCAATTTAATTCAAAACTGTTCTGTCAAGGCTTTTCCAAAAATCCAACAGGTTTCCCAAAGAGTTTGCAAGCAATTTTTTGAGAGTTGCATGGGCCACTTCAACCCAAGATGTTTTTTTGTTTACAAAATCTGGGTTTATACAAGTCCATTCTATTAAAAAGGTCTCTTTGATAGGGAAAATTTTATTTTCCATATACTCAAATACATCCTCATAGTCTTTCAAGAAACACTATACAAGTCAAAAGGTCAGAACCCAAAACTAGGAAGAATAAGAATCAGTGATTTGGAACTACTCTGAGTTCTGCATCATTGACCTCCGCCTCCTCCTTGGTCTTTGAGGCCCCGTACTTTGCCCACAGAGTCATAAAGCTTTTCCATCCTTCAATTTTATTAAAAAAGCGCGCTTTACAGTTTGCTTGTATGTTTTAAGACAAGTGCCAATTGCAAAATTGTCCTGATGACTCATGGAAACTAGATTCAATAGCAAAAATCAAAGCTTTTTCAGGGTCTGTCACAAAGACTTTTGGAAGTCTCTCAGGATCATAAGCCAACTCCTTTAATGCATTTAAAGAACAACTGTAGAACTAAAAAGTTTCTTTTTTTATAAAAACAAGAGCTTTTGTGAAAGTTTTCCAATTGGCTGTCATTCCTAAAACATGCAATACTGGGGTTTTGTACTTATTTGTCTTATAAGTACAATCCAACATAGCAATATGATGGAATTGTTTTGAAAGCTTTACTGCCTCAGGATGTGCCAAGTACAGGGCCTCCAAGTGACATTCTCCACTGAAATTTGACCTTTGAAGGCAACTTCTTTCTTCAAGCTGTTCATAGAGTACCTCCATAACACTTTTCCCCTTTATTTCTGAAAGCATTACCTTCTGCTTAGTGTTATAGATTTTTTTGTCATCAACATAATCCCGCGCATCAATCTTTCTCAATTTTCTCTTAAGTTGTAATGTATTGAGCCCATCTTTCATTCCTTCCTTAAGTAAATCCAAGGCTTTCCCAGAGATTCTCCTCAGTTGAGGATGCACAGAGGGATTTTCAGATGGTTGATGGTTATCTTGGGTTTCTTTATAGGAGATTTGCCACAAGGGGTCTGCCATTGTGCAAATTGCATGGATTAAAAACTTGCAGCCAACCTTCCTTGTGTGAGTTTTTCTAGTCCGTTCAGTAAGAAGTTTTCCTGAATAGGAACCATGGAAATCACAGGCTAAATCCACATATTTATCTTTCTTTGAGTTAAAAACAGTCAGAGCATAACCATGCTTCATAGCCCATGTTTGACAATAGTTTTGTTCCTCTTCCCTAGTAAGAAAAGCTCTCACAGGAGGTGGGTAAAGTGCATCTGTTATAGTTACCTAGTTATATTGATGGCATGCACTCCATCAGTTTCAATCAAATTAAATCTGGCAAAGACCAGTAGCATAAAATGTTGCTCACAACCATGGGTCAAATCCCACTGTGAACCATTTTGTCCCTCAATTGTCACCCTTGATGAGGATGAAATTGGGGCTTCAAATGTTTCATTACCCAAATCCTTTTTTTCTTTTTCCAAAGCTTTGTCAATGGCACTATCAATGTAGACCTTCCACGCAGCCATGTCAGAAAAAGGAGTGCTTGCCACTGTTCCCATGCAAAGAAATTCAAGGGTATACTTCAGTATTCAATCCAACTTTCAATTTAACAAACAAAGTTTGCTCACTTTTGAGTTGAGAAAGAATTGTTTACAGATTTTTATATGATCTCAATTTTCACTTTACTTTGACTTTGGTTTTGCTTTGAAGTCAATTTGGAATTGCTAGGTGTGAAACAACAGTCCCACAAAGTATGCATTGATCCCAAATTTGGGTTGAAGGAACCCAAGTGTGGTCCAGGGGGTGCCTAAAATTCTGGCATAACTTCTGGGGGATTGTGCACCCCCAAAAACAGTGGTTTTGAGCCATGTACAGGGGTACATGGCTTGAAATCACTGTGTTTGGGGGGTAAACGGCTCCTATACCTCCCCCCAGGGGTTGCGTGTGTTTTAAATGGCCCTTTGTAGTTCTCTATGGGCCCCAACGGCTCATTTAGGCCGTGTGGGGCCCTAAAGAACTACCACACAGCTGGAGCCGTCAATTTAACATCAACCATTTTTTTTAATTTTTGATTTTTTTTAAATTTTTAATTTTTTTTAAAAACTTTTTTATTTTTTTTCAATTTTTGACTTTTTTATTTTTTTATTTTATTTTATTCAATTTTTGAATTTTGGTGGGAGACTTAAGAAAATCCTTTTAGAATGGTGATGGTGCTCCTCAAACATAAGCTCATCCTCCATAAAAAACATTTTTTTGGAAACACCATAAAATATTAAATTTCTGATTTTCAGTGCGCTGGTGTGCACTCCCATATAGTAGGGCAGGAAGGATCAATAATTTTGGATCAAAGAACCCACATGTGTTTCAGGATTTTTTTTATTTTTTATTTTAATTTTTTGGGAAATTTTAAATTCACAACCCATTTGAGTTGTGTACATGACTTCTTGATGCATGGTACACAACCACAATCAATTTTTGTAGCCTCTACCCACCTTGACTGTAGTTGTGTAGCCCCCACACAACAGTTTGGTTTTGTGTGGCACCACACACGACTACATTTGAGTTGTGTGGAGTTGTACACAAATTGAAGGTAGTTGTGTTCTGTGCCACAAAACTACAAGCATTGTGGGCCAAAAAATTATAATAATAATAAATAAAAAACTAAAAAACTAAAATGAAATAAATAAAAAAAAATTTTTAAAAAAAACAAAAATCAACTAAAAACTAAAAAAATGGTGATTTTTTGGTTAAAAAACAAAAAATAAAAAATAGGCCAATGTTAAATTTGCAACCTTGAAACCCCCGTTAACTACCTAAAAAGGGTCATGTTGCGCAATTTGCAACCCATTTTGGGTTGCAAATGGCCATTCAGAAGCCATTTTGGGTTGCAAACCGCGCCATGCGACCCATTTTGGGTAGTGAATGGCAAAAAAAGGTTAATTCAATAGGCAGCTTTGCTCATGATCTGGAGATTCCAAGATCATTGCATTCAATTTTTTATGTAACTGAGGAATGCTTAGCATTTCATCAACATTGGACTTGAAAAATTCAAAAGGATCAACCATTAGTGAATAAGGATTCATTAATCAAAAAGCATTAATCACATAGTGATTTGAACAATCCAACTTGAACAATCAAACTTAAGCCAACCCACAGAACTAAAACTGCAAGGCTCATAGTTCAGCCTCCACTGAGGATGAACATCTTTGGGTACCACGGATCCTCTGAATGCTAGATGGTCACCTATTTGGTGGGAACAGGTAAAACCCATAGTCTTGGAATATTTCTTGGTGCACAATTTGCCATCATGATCACGTTTGAATTTCTTGGATTGTTCCCTAATAAGATGAATTGCCTCTCAAGACAATTTTTAACCCAATGGTAACAGTTCAGGTGGAAGAACTGTCCCTAACTTAATTTGAGAGTTATAAAGTGATGCATGAACCGATTCAATTTGTTTCAAAACTGTTCCGTCAAGGCTTTTCCAAAAGAAGAATAAGAAGCAGTGATTTCAAACTACTCTGAGTTCTGCATCATTGACCTCCGCCTCCTCCTTGTTCTTTGAGGCCCCTTACTTTGCCCACAGAGTCACAAAGCTTTTCCATCCTTCAATGTTATTAACAAAGCGCGCTTTACAGTTTGGTTTTATGTTTTTATACAAGTGCCAAGTGCACAATTGTCTTGATGACTCAGGGAAACTAGATTCAATAGGACAAATCAAAGCTTTTTCACGGTCTGTCACTTACTTATTATTTATTATTTATTATTTATTATTATTTATTATTTATTATTTATTATTTATTATTTATTATTTATTATTTATTATTTATTATTTATTATTTATTATTTATTATTTATTATTTATTATTTATTATTTATTATTTATTATTTATTATTTATTATTTATTATTTATTATTTATTATTTATTATTTATTATTTATTATTTATTATTTATTATTTATTATTTATTATTTATTATTTATTATTTATTATTTATTATTTATTATTTATTATTTATTATTTATTATTTATTATTTATTATTTATTATTTATTATTTATTATTTATTATTTATTATTTATTATTTATTATTTATTATTTATTATTTATTATTTATTATTTATTATTTATTATTTATTATTTATTATTTATTATTTATTATTTATTATTTATTATTTATTATTTATTATTTATTATTTATTATTTATTATTTATTATTTATTATTTATTATTTATTATTTATTATTTATTATTTATTATTTATTATTTATTATTTATTATTTATTATTTATTATTTATTATTTATTATTTATTATTTATTATTTATTATTTATTATTTATTATTTATTATTTATTATTTATTATTTATTATTTATTATTTATTATTTATTATTTATTATTTATTATTTATTATTTATTATTTATTATTTATTATTTATTATTTATTATTTATTATTTATTATTTATTATTTATTATTTATTATTTATTATTTATTATTTATTATTTATTATTTATTATTTATTATTTATTATTTATTATTTATTATTTATTATTTATTATTTATTATTTATTATTTATTATTTATTATTTATTATTTATTATTTATTATTTATTATTTATTATTTATTATTTATTATTTATTATTTATTATTTATTATTTATTATTTATTATTTATTATTTATTATTTATTATTTATTATTTATTATTTATTATTTATTATTTATTATTTATTATTTATTATTTATTATTTATTATTTATTATTTATTATTTATTATTTATTATTTATTATTTATTATTTATTATTTATTATTTATTATTTATTATTTATTATTTATTATTTATTATTTATTATTTATTATTTATTATTTATTATTTATTATTTATTATTTATTATTTATTATTTATTATTTATTATTTATTATTTATTATTTATTATTTATTATTTATTATTTATTATTTATTATTTATTATTTATTATTTATTATTTATTATTTATTATTTATTATTTATTATTTATTATTTATTATTTATTATTTATTATTTATTATTTATCATTTATTATTTATTATTTATTATTTATTATTTATTATTTATTATTTATTATTTATTATCTATTATTTATTATTTATTATTTATTATATATACATTATTATTTATAATTTATAATTCATAATTTATAATTTATAATTTATAATTTATAATTTATAATTTATAATTTTTAAGTTATAATATATTATTTATTGTTTATTATTCATTATTTATGATTTAGTGAAGGATACAAAACTTGATTTTAGTTGTTTAGCGTGCCATACAACTCAAATGACACGTGTAGCATGCCACACAGCCCATTTGAGTCATGTAGCATGCCACATGGCCCATTTGAGTTGTGTAGGGTGACACATGGCCCATTGACCCATTTCCAGAGTTGTGTACATGGCTCAATGAGCCGTGAATTTAACATTACCCAAAAAAATATGAATAAATAAGATGAAATAAATAAAATGGGTTTCATTCTGCCATTCACAATCCACCTGATTTGGGAATGGCCATTTGCAACTCAAATGGGTTTCAAATGGCTGTTTGAAACCCAAAATGGGTTGCAAATTGCGCCATGCAACCTGTTTTGTGTAGTGAACGGGGGTTGCTGTGGTGACCAATTTGGTACACCTCATAAGAAAAGGGAAAATGTTTAGAATTAAAAAAAATTAGACCCTTCAAGCTTTCCCTCCCATCAATTGGTTGGAATCAAACTCCCCTCCAAGCATCTAGGATTGGTGCTTTCCATTTTTCAAAACCAGCATTTGGACTTCTTCTGTCACCCTTTGTCATGAGCACTCCTGCCTCTCTGCCATCCGGTCCACCTGCTCATTGCATGTCCGCCTTGTATCCTGAACTCTCCAATACAAGCTCATCTTCCCATACCATCCACCAATCATTCATCACCCTTGCATGTCATCTTGCTCATTATCCCATGTGGTTTGCTGTTGTCCGCACGGCTCATCATTGTGCAGTCTTCAATAGTTACAATCCTCATCATCCTCCGTGTGTTCATCCCATTCATCCAGTTGTCATCCTTATCATCCTCTCCCTCCGGCCAACTGCACAGTTTGTTTGGTTCTTGCGCGCGGTTGTCTGCTTTTGTTCCGCTGTTGCTTGTTGTCATCCAATCCACGCCCCCCAATGATCAAACTCACCAATCATCTCCCACCAAATTTGAACCCATCATTGCTCTCTCCCTCCTTCATCTGGCCAGCCAAAAGCCAAAATCATCTATTTCCCAGCCTGTCACCTCCGCTTTGCTCATCTGACAGACCGCAAGCTATTGCTTGCGGCCATCAGTGTCATCACCTATTGCCCTTGACTCATCATTTCCAACGCACACTGTTGGCAAAAATTCATGATGATGCTGTGCACCTTGCTCTTCTTGCATCCAGCTGCTGCCCATTGATCTGCCTCTGCCTGCGGTTGCAACCTCTTGTCCACAAATCCGCAGATGTACATTTGATGCTGCTCAGTTTCTTCTGTCGTCTTTTTCATCATATTGTAAATAGTCTACAGGGTCTCTTTCCAATAAAAGGAGGGGCTCTCCCCTATTTTTTCCCTGGCATCATCAGCACTACAATAGATTAATAAAATACCTGGGGCCCTTCCCCTTTATCTGAGCATCCTTATCCTGGGTATATCTAAGATTTCCCCTTGATCTTTGAGCCTCCGTACTCAAATCTTTGATCTGTCCCCTTTGACCTTATCTGTTATCAACAACCAATAGCCTTGCTGGTTGAAGAAGAATCCATTTGGTTGGTTTCTTGAGTGTGTTATACCACTCCTTGATCCCTTTTTTGAATATACTGGTCTTGTTCTTTTTTGATTTTCCTTCTGGAATAAATCAAATTTGACTAAGAGGTTTTATTAAGCTTAAAACCTGGAGTGTTAAACTTCCCTTCATTTCCTCAAAGTTGAATTCTGCGATGCTATTCTTGATTCCCTTGAGAAGTTCTGGGTTATTCTTTTTTGAATTTGTTACTGCTTTGCTTCTAGAGCTTTGTAAAACAAATTGTGTTGTGTTGTTTTTTACATCCAACCACCGTTCTCTGGTATCCTTCAAGCGCTTGATTTCCAAGAGTTGGGCAGGTTCATTTAGAAACTGGAAGTTGATTGTGATTGAGTTGATCTTTCCTAATATTCTGCTGGCAACCAGAGTTATTAGCTTGTGGGAGTTTTTACTTACAACTGCCTTGTTCTATTGAACTCTGAACAAACTTTAAATAATTTTTTATAAGTCTTTTCCCGCACCATCTTGCCTCCAAAAGTGTTGTTCCATGGCTACTGACTACTATCAAACTCATCCCTTCCATTGATTCCTTATTTACAAAGTTCTGGATCTTGATTGTGGTTACATTTGAAAATTTTTTTAATGATCAGGAGGGCAGCCTAAACAGCACCTTTCCTCTCCACAGAAGTGCCTGCGGCTCAGCAACTTTTGGAGTCTTACATTGCAAGGTTGAAAATTTAAAATTGTCCTAAAAAATAAATTAAAAATAAAAATGAATAAATGGCAAAAAAAACTGAATACAACCTCACCCACAGGTATCCAACACTCTAACCTTCTTCTAATTTCAGATTTTAAAGAGCACTTTAATTATCCCTCCCTCCCCTTTCTGGTAATTTGGTCTCTTAAAATATGGTTAAGGCAGAAGAGAAAGAGCCTGAACTGGAATATTCCAGACAAAAAAACAACGGGCAAAGGTGACTTTTTTTGAGCATTGGAAAAGGATCTTACGGTTTTCATTTTGGGAGGGAGAGCAGATCTGCTTGCTAAATAACTACATAATCACAATACTGTAGGCCAAACATCTATTGGATCACATTCAAGAAAAAACTAACCCTTTCATGGCATGCCTGATTTTTCTGATCATGTTTGACTTCTACTCACGTGTTTGGATCAACCCTTTGGGTTTTTGTAGGCGCCCCCACAGGTCAAATCGGCCATGTAGGGACCTACCTAACTCCCACACAATTGAAGCTTGCAAATTCATCATCACCTTTTTTTTTGGTGGTTTTTATGTGATTTTTTTGTGATTGTTTTTATTTTTTTGAATATGTTGTTTTTTAAATTAAAATTTCAATTTATTTTTTTCTTCTCTCCATTATCATGGTGGCCAACTTTGGCTAAGTCATCCACCTCCCCAAAAACATTCAGATCTTTTTATATTTTTTTTATGGGTGATGTTAAATTAACTGCTCCAGTTGTGTGGGAGCCGTGTACACGGCCCCACACGGCCTGTGGGAGTTGTGTGCGGCTCCTCAACGCGTGTGGGCCCATACGCTACTCCATATAACATCTAATTTATAATTCATTATTTATTATTTATTATTTATTATTTATTATTTATTATTTATTATTTATTATTTATTATTTATTATTTATTATTTATTATTTATTATTTATTATTTATTATTTATTATTTATTATTTATTATTTATTATTTATTATTTATTATTTATTATTTATTATTTATTATTTATTATTTATTATTTATTATTTATTATTTATTATTTATTATTTATTATTTATTATTTATTATTTATTATTTATTATTTATTATTTATTATTTATTATTTATTATTTATTATTTATTATTTATTATTTATTATTTATTATTGATTATTTATTATTTATTATTTATTATTTATTATTTATTATTTATTATTTATTATTTATTATTTATTATTTATTATTTATTATTTATTATTTATTATTTATTATTTATTATTTATTATTTATTATTTATTATTTATTATTTATTATTTATTATTTATTATTTATTATTTATTATTTATTATTTATTATTTATTATTTATTATTTATTATTTATTATTTATTATTTATTATTTATTATTCATTATTTATTATTTATTATTTATTATTTATTATTTATTATTTATTATTTATTATTTATTATTTATTATTTATTATTTATTATTTATTATTTATTATTTATTATTTATTATTTATTATTTATTATTTATTATTTATTATTTATTATTTATTATTTATTATTTATTATTTATTATTTATTATTTATTATTTATTATTTATTATTTATTATTTATTATTTATTATTTATTATTTATTATTTATTATTTATTATTTATTATTTATTATTTATTATTTATTATTTATTATTTATTATTTATTATTTATTATTTATTATTTATTATTTATTATTTATTATTTATTATTTATTATTTATTATTTATTATTTATTATTTATTATTTATTATTTATTATTTATTATTTATTATTTATTATTTATTATTTATTATTTATTATTTATTATTTATCATTTATCATTTATTATTTATTATTTATTATTTATTATTTATTATTTATTATTTATTATTTGTTATTTATTATTTATTATTTATTATTTATTATTTATTATTTATTATTTATTATTTATTATTTATTATTTATTATTTATTATTTATTATTTATTATTTATTTTTTATAATTTATTATTTATTGTTTATTATTTATTATTTATTATTTATTATTTATTATTTATTATTTATTATTTATTATTTATAATTTATTATTTATTACTTATTATTTATTATTTATTATTTATTATTTATTATTTATTATTTATTATTTATTATTTATTGTTTATCATTTATTATTTATTATTTATTATTTATTATTTATTATTTATTATTTATTATTTATTATTTATCATTTATCATTTATTATTTATTATTTATTATTTATTATTCATTATTGATTATTCATTATTCATTATTCATTATTTATTATTTATTATTTATTATTTATTATTTATTATTTATTATTTATTATTTATTATTATTATTTATTATTTATTATTTATTATTTATTATTTATTATTTATTATTTATTATTTATTATTTATTATTTATTATTAATTATTTATTATTTATTATTTATTATTTATTATTTATTATTTATTATTTATTATTTATTATTTATTATTTATTATTTATTGTTTATTATTTATTATTTATTATTTATTATTTATTATTTATTATTTATTATTTATTATTTATTATTTATTATTTATTATTTATTATTTATTATTTATTATTTCTTATTTCTTATTTATTATTATTATTTATTATTTATTATTTATTATTTATTATTTATTATTTATTATTTATTATATATATAATTTATTATTTGTTATTATTTATTATTTATTCTTTATTATTCATTATTTATGATTTAGTGGAGGCTACACAACTTGATTTTAGTTGTTTAGCCTTCCTTACAACTCAAATGGGAGGCATAGCATGCCACACAGCCCATTTGAGCCGTGTATCATGCCACACGGCCTATTTGGAATCATATAGCATGCCACAAGGCCCATTTGAGCCATTTAGCATGCCACACGGCTCATTTGAGTTGTGTAGGGTGCCACACGGCTCATTGAGCCGTGTACACAACTCAAAGAGCCCTGAATTTATCATTACCCTTTTTTCATATATTTTTTTTTCATTTTTGTGAATCATCTTATTGCCAGCAAAATGATCAACTTGGAAAATTTGTTCATCAAACTGAAAGTTGGTCATGGCAAGAATGACCCTTGTCTGGCTCCCCCTGACCATAAGGGAGTAATGTAGGAAATGCCTGAAGGGAGGTGGAAAAATTAGCCTATGTTTTCCGCCATGTTGATGGAGAAAAAAAAATAAACAACATATTCACAAAAATCCCCCAAAAAAATCAAACAAATAAAAAGAATAATAAAGTAAAATCTCAATGCCATCTTGCACAGTGGAAAAATTAGGGTGTATCAGAGTTAAGCAAACCCGCCATTTTTCAATGGCGGGTTTCAACCCAAATCCGCCATTTTTCAATGGCGGGTTTCAACCCAAATCCGCCCTTTCAAACCTGCAATTGAAAATAAAAAAACACTTATTTCAGATCAGAAGTGTCAGAGTAACCTGGAAATAAATGGGTTTTTTCAAAAAAAGTATATAAAGGCTTTCACCAGTTCAACCATGTCATTCCACATCATCACCCCTGGTTCAGCCTCCAGCCTCATTGGAAAAATGCTACCTCCAACCTCATCCAAAAGAATTGATTTTCATTGCTCTCATCACTTCATCACTCTCATCCCCTCATCACTTCATCACTCTAACCTTTCTTCATCACTCTCATCACTTTATTGATTTCATAAAATCCATTCTCTCATTGCTTCATTTCTTCATCCCTGCTTTCATCACTTCCCTTTATCACTTCATTGCTTCATCACTTTATCACTTCATCCCTCATCCCCCCTTTCATCACATCCATTCATCACTTTATTGCTTCATCCCTCATCCCCACTTTCGTCACAACCCTTAATAACTTTATTGCTTGATCCCTTCATCCCTCTTACTCTTTTTTATGGCCCCTTCACAATCCTCCCCTTGCAAGTCCACTAAAAAAACCAATGGAAAAAAGCAAACATCCCCAGAACCCAACATCCAACAGTCCTCCCCCATCAGCTTCCAAAGGCTCAAGTCAGCTCAAGAGATCTGATCACATCATCCTGGTAAGCTGGCTGAAAATTACCTCCAACTACAATGCTTGCTGTGGATCCAACAATGAAACAAGCGTTGGCCAACCTCCATCCTCCAAGATCAATGGTTATCTCTTGATGGAAAATGAACTCAAAAATAAAACAAAAGGTAGGCTGAATCTTTCATCCAAACAGATGAGGGAGCAATTCAATAATTATCCAGCCAAGTACAATAAGGCCCACTCCATGTCAATCTCCACTGGCTTTGGTATCACCAACTCCAACATACCCAAAGGAATCAACTTGGTTGTTGATCAGTTGGACTCCATTTGTCCTTTTTATATTGAAATGGATTAAATCTTTGGAAAGAAGGCCAACATCACCCCTCTTGCTTCTTTCAATGACCAACAATCTGATTCAGTTGATGCCAATGACTTGGTTGAGGATGCTAAGCTTAGCAATGAGAACCCTGATGAGAACATTGCCTTGGAGTGGCCCCCATCCAACGCCAAGGAGGATATTCCAACACAGTCAGCTCCAATTGCATCTACTTCAGAATTTATTGATGAGTCAAACAGGAACTTGGAACCCTCACATCCTTCTTTTTATTTCTCTCTTCCTGGGGTGGAAGAAATGGAGAACTTGGCCAATGAGGAGGATGTTATTCATGCATTGACACTACCATCAACATCTGCTCAAGTAAGCACCCAAGTTCTTTTCTCTTCTGTCTGGTTAATCCTGACTGATTTAGATTGTAAAAAAAAGGGCTCATCCATTCCTGATTGGCCAAAAAATCAAGCCAATTGGGCCTCCCACATCCCCTTCAAATGAGAGAAACACCATTCCAACACAAACCTCCTCCACAAAGGGAAAGCAAAAGGCCTCAAATTCTATCAACATCAACCCAAATAGCCGTCAAAAGAGGAGAAATACTTCAAGCTTTACTGGCTTTGAGGATACCATGGAGAAGCAAGATTCAAGTAAGCATTTTGGATTCTCCTTGCTTTCAAAATCCAGCTCATTCCTATTCCCCTCTGAAATACAGTGAAATGGCAAGTTGAATCTGAAAAACTTCAGTTCAAAAAGGAGAAGTGGGATTGTCAACTGGCTATGGATTGTCACAAGCAAAAAGCTGAGAGTTTGGCTCTTCAACAAAAGTTGGATTCTGAGTGAAAATTAAACAGTCTGAGCTTGAGTTTCAGAAAGAGGAAAAGGAGAAGGATCAAGAGGAATTCCAACTGCAAAAGGAGAGGGAAAGGCTAGCCACAGAAAAAAAAGATAGGTTATCCGTAGCCATGGCATGTATTGGTAGCAGTAGAACTTTGAATGAAATCAAGGAAATCACTCAATTGCTGGTCTTGTAAATATATTTAATTTAAAAATTTTAAAAATAAAAAAAAGTTGCTTGGCTTGTAAATATATTTACTTTAAAAATTTTAAAAATAACAAAAAACATTTTGCTTGGCTTGTCAATATATTTACTTTAAAAATTTCAAAAATGTTTTTTTTTGATTACTACAATGTTTGAGACTATTTGAAACTCCAGAAAAAAACAAATCTTTTTTATTTTTAGTTAATTTTTTTCTCTAGAGTATATTGCCCCACTTTTTAAGTCCCTGCAGGTGTTCCTGGTGGTTTTGTTTATTTTCATGGACATAGCCATCCTTGTATGAGCGGCAGTGTCCACAGCAGGAAAAGTACAGTGTCTGTACTTATTTTCCGCCCAAAACATTTTTACAATACCTTTTTCTTTGAAATCAATACCAAAACCTAAGTCAGGAAAAACAAATTGCCCATCAGATACTTGATATTCATCATTGTTTCCAATCATTTTTCCATTTGATTTGTTTTTTGGAACCATGAGTAAAAACAAATATTCTGAGAGGTCACCTCTGTCAATATGGGGACAGTTGTAGAAGCCATTGGAGGTGAAAGTGATATTTGGTGAACAGTCAAAAGCAGTGAGGCAGGGTCAATTCCAAATAAGAGAAGGAGGGGATGTGGTGGTCCATCATTATTTCCAGGTTGGAATCAAATGCAAGTTTGGCTAAGTTTTGAAACATTTGGCCTAGGATTTGAGAGACTTTTTCCAACCTAAGTTTGAGGAAAGCATACTCTTAAGGGGAAGTTTGAATAGCTTTTTTATTTGAATATCAGCCCAACAGTTCAGAAGGGTGCATCAATTTTCTCCATTGGATAGCCCACATCTTCCCACCCCAAGATCTTGAGGGGCCAACAGTGTTGAAATTTTTTTTTGATTGGTGAAGGAAAGTTGTCACAAAGTTGATGTCCTTCTTCTATTCCTCAGAGAGTTTATTAAAAGGTAGAAATTTGATTATGGCTACAAGAGAGTCTTGATGATTGGTTTGGTCAAGAATGGCAAATTTTCCACCAGTGAAGAAATGGAACTTTTCAATCTTCTGTTTGGCCTATTCAAACTCTTCAGGTGTGGGCTTTTGTTTGTTCTTTTTATTTTTGGAAGCAAGAGCAGGGAACAAATCCAAAGGTTGCAGTTTTTGTCTAGACACTAGAATCTTTTCCAAAAACCCTTCTTCAGCCACTTCCAAAGAGATTTTGGATTCTTTCATTTGGGCCCTCTTTTGCCAAAGAGCCCTCTGCTTTCAACCTCTCTTCATGTTTTTCAACACATCTCCTTCCATCTTGTTCCCTCCTATGCAACTGCTTGGCTTGGGGTGAGGATCAAGATGGGATTTGATTTGTTGTATAAAATTGGGACAATAGAGGGAGAAGCATGTGTCATGCAGAAAAAGGGCAGGCATGGAAAGAAATGGGGGTCAAAACAGGTGTTGAATTGCAGGGAATCCAAAAAAAAAAAAAATCATCAGCCACATTTCAATCATTGTTGAAGATGAACAAAAGTAGAAAAATAAGTACTGGTCCATCAATGACAATAGCCCCCCCCCCAAAAAAAAAAAAGTCAGTCAGAGTCATTGATCAATCAATGAGCGGAAGGAGGAGAAGGAGAAGGGGGTCATGGGGCTCACCTTGGGGAATCAGCAAGGCAGGATGGGGGTCAGTTGGCCAGCCAAAGAGGGGGTGGGGCCCTATTTCAGTTGGTTGGGTGTCCAAGGAGGGGGGGTCAGTTTTTTGGTCACCTGGCTAAGGAGGAGGGGGGTGGCGGGTTGTTCAGTGGTTCAGTCAGCCAATGGAGGGGCGCGGTTGGGTTGGCTGGGTGGGTTAGCCAATTAAGGGGGGGCTGGTCCGCCAAAGGAGGGGGGGAGGTGTTGTTGGTTGGCTGGCGGGTTGGCCAAAGGAGGGGAGGGGGGGGCATTGGTTGGCCGAGCAAGCAAGCAAGGGAGGGGGGCTGGCTGCCAAGTGAGCAAGGGGGGGGGCGGCCGGTCATGGGTTGGCCAAAGGAGGCAAGGGGGGGGGGGTTTGGTTGGCCGGCTGAAGGAGGGGAGGGGGGGTGCGGTTGGTTGAGCAAGCAAGGAGGGGGAGGCCAAAGGAGGAAAGTGCTTTGGTCAGCCGGCAGAAGGAGGGGAGGGGGGAGTGCAGTTGGCCAAGCAAGCAAGGGGGGGCAGGCTGGCCATTGGCATTGGCAAGCCAAGGGGGGGGGTGAGAGGGGGGGGGGTTTAGTTGGGAGCAAGGGGGAGGGAGGAGGGAAGGGGCTCCCTTGAGGGATTGAGCAAGGCGGTCAGGGGGGACATAAAGTTTGATTGATCAAAGGATCAGCAAACGTTGAGGGGAAGGAAGAAGAAGAGGGGGGAGGGGGCTTACCAGGGTTGCTAACCAAAGGAGGAGGGGAGGTAGTGAGTGAGGTAAGGTTAGGTGGTGATGGTGGGTGAGGTGGTGGTGGTGGGTGAGGTGGTGGTGGTGGGTGAGGTGGAGGTGGAGGGTGAGGTGGAGGTGATGGGTGAGGTGGAGGTGGAGGGTGAGGTGGAGAGTGGACCGGTGGTGGGTGAGGAGGAGAGTGGACTGGTGGTTTTGTGGGGTGAGGTGGGTGGTTTGGAAGTTTTGGTTCTGTTTTTGTCTAAGTCCACCAAAAAAAAATTCCAAGTCAGCCTTGGATGCTTGGTTGAACAACTAAAACCAAAAAATATATTTCACCTATTTAAAAACCAAATGCTACACATCAAAGTGAGCAAGTGTGAGGGGTAGAATCTGCTCTCTCATGGCCAAAGATCAGGTAGAAGATGAGATGGGGATGACTTGAGGAGGATCAGGAATATCTTCTTCAAATATTTTGTCCCATTCATCCTTGATGTTGGCAAGAAGGTTGTGAAGGATTACACAAGTGATAATCCAGTTGATGAGGATCTTCATTTCCTTCAAATTTTGAAGCTGGTTTTGCACCTTCCATAAGCTGGCCCATCTTCTTTCAGGATTCCTATGGCATGCTCAATCCAAACTTGTGATTGGGCAAGATGATAGTTTAAATTGGTTTTTCCTTGATCATTGGACAAAACACTTGAAAAATTCTGGTATGATGGAACTACATATTTCCCACTAGCATAAGCCACATCAGCCAGAAGGTATTGATCTTGGTCAAAGTAGTTCTCTGGTTGTTGGGAAATCCCCATCTGATTGAAAACATATGAATCATGACAATAACACGGAAGGCCAGCATGGAGGGATATGAACTTCTTGTTGTTATTGCAAACAAGTTGTAGGGACACAGAGTATCTAAACAAAGAGATGCAAATTATTTGGTCAGTTTGTGATCAAAAGTTTTATCAAATTCATTGGAAAAGAATGAATCAATTGCCTCTTTTTCCAATCAAAATAGTGGTTGCCATCTAGCTTGAGTTTTTGACTCAAGGGGATGGTGATTCCATCAACAAAACCAATGCAACCGGGAAAGCCTTCAGTCTCCATTACTTGAGATATCTCCTGAATTTCTTCTTTGGTTGGCCAAGGAAGGCCTGAGAAACACAAAGATAGGATAGCAATCATGACTATTTTTGTGTATGAGTAAATGGTGCCATAACCAACTGAGAATATATTTTCTAATTGATGAATTTCTGCTCCATTTCCATTTGATCCCAATCTACAAAGAGCAAAATCCAGTTGGATGGCTGGATTGCGTTGAGTATTCCAAGAATTGTTCTGGAAGATGTGGTGGTCTTCAATCATCTCCAAAATTTTCATGAATGAAGGCAATAGAGTTTGGAACAGTTGCTGGAAGCTTAAGTTGGGGAGGAGATGAAGCTTTTCCCTTTCATACATAGGTTTGTGGAGAGTTTTTCTTCTTGGAAACATTTATTTGTTTTGTAATAGAGCATTCAAGGCCAACCAAGTTGATCTCAAATTGGAGTCTGAATCAGAGTCTGAATGGGAGTCATATAGTAACAAAATTTGAGTCAGCTTTTTTGCATTTTCAACTTGCTGCTGGGAAGTTTGATTGGAAATGTTGAGAAAGATGTCAATTTGATGTGGGGTGATGAGATGATGATGGGATTTGTGTGAAGATGGAGATGTGAAGCAAGAGATGTGAACCAATGGAGATTTGAATGGATGGAGATTTGAAGCAATTGAGATGTGAAGCAATGGAGATGAGATGTGTGTGATGTGATGGAGATGGGATTGGTATGGATTTGCTGAGGTTGAGGTGTGGATGGGTTTTTTTCATGCAATGGATATTGGATGGATGAAAATGGCAGGTTTGATGTTTGAAACCGGCCATTTTGAAATACACCAGTTAGGGGGTATGTGTATTTCAGAAACCCGCCATTAAAAATGGTGGGTTTCTAATGGCGGGTTTGCTAACTCTGATAGGCCCTATTAGAATAAGTGGTCCACTGTGAAAAAAAAGAGAAACAAAAGAAACAAAAAAAATTAAAATCACTGAAAATTGAAACAAAACCAAAAATCAATAAAATCACAAAAAAAAAATGAAAAAAGTTCTGGACCACATTTGGGTTCTGCCAGCTGAAATTCTTGGTCCTTCCCTACTATATGGGAGTGCACACAAGTGCACTGAAAATCAAAAAATGAAACCTTGATGGTGTTTCACAAATAAAGTTTGTAGGAAAGATGAGCTAGTGTCTGAGAAGCAACATCAAAAATCTAAAAAATGTTTCTTAAGTCATCCAGCAACATCAACAAAATCAAAAAAAATTAAAAAAACAAAATCTCAATGCCATCTGGAATGATGGACAACATAGGCAAAGTTGTGCATCATTCCAGACTAAAAAACAAAAAATCAAAAAAAAAAAACAAGAAAACAAGAAAACCAAAAATCAATAAAATCACAAAAACAAAAAAAAAAACCAAAAAAAAATGAAAAAAATCCTGGACCAAGTTTGGGTTCTGCCACCTGAAATTCTTGGTCTTGCCCTACTATATGGGAGTGCGCACCAGTGCAATGAGTATCAAAAGATGGAATGTTTGATGGTGTTTCACAAACATGGTTTGTAGGAAAGATGAGCTAGTGGTTGAGAAGAAAAATCAACAATCTAACAAAGATTTCTTAAGTCATCCACCAAAACCAAACAAAAAAAAAAAATCTTAATGCCATCTGGAACAATGGACACTTTGGCTAAGTTTTCCATCATGCCAGACCAAAAAAATAAAATCCAAAAATTAAACAAAAAATAAATAGATAAATAAAATCACAAAAAAAAAATTAAAAAGAATCGAAAAGAATCCTGGACCACATCTTAGTTCTGCAAGCTGAAATTCTTGGTCCTACCCTACTATATGGGATTGCACATCAGCGCACCAAGTATTCAAAAATTAAACTTTTGAGGGTGTTTCACAAACATAGTTTTTAGTGAAGATTAGCTAGTGTTTGAGCAGCTGATGAATAAACAGGGCAGTTTTGTCACTGAGAATTAAATTTTAGGGTAATGTTAAATTCATGACTCAAATGGGCCGTGTGGCATGCTACACAACTCAAATGGGTTTTGTAGGGTTTTTGTAGAGAGAGGGGAGGTCTCTCTTATTCAGAGACCTGAAGACTCGACTCCCGCAATTCTAGTCAACGGTGCTAATGCCCCAAAATGGGAACACGACAGCAATGCTGACTACAGTAGTTGGACTGTTAATAGCTTGTAGCGCTCCAGAAATCCTGGTTGGATCTTGGTCATCTTTCATTTTCATCTCATCACACTTCTCTATCTCTTTTCTTTGCGCTCTCTTTTCAATCTCACTCCTCTCAAATCTCCAACAACTCTTCTTTCATCTCAACCTCCCACAAAACCCTCAAGATCAAATCTCAAGTTCAACATACTCAATTATTGCTTCAACAGTCATATCTCAAGACCTCATCTCTCTAACTGGTAAGATCACTCCGTGCCCATGATCATCTGAACATCAATCAACCTAAGGGCCTCTTTTTCATCATTCAGATCTGTCACGCCATCTCTTGGTCCTCTCACAATGCCATAGTCAACTCTACTTAGTTTATTTCATCTCAGTGTAGGTATTCTGTTCCTTTGTTTAAGACAGGTTGTCATCCTATTTGTATGAGTCTCATCAAAAATCTTCTCTGTTGTTTCAGTCTTGCTGGTTAAAATTCAATAATCATTCCTCAAAGTTATACGTTTAAAAGCCAAATGCTCTTCCCGACCAGCAAGAACCAGCACTATGGCAACTTCCTCCAGTTTCTCATTGGATTCCTTTTGACAAGCTATGCTCAAAACAGCCCTGGAAACAACCCTGCTCCTAACCAAAGAAAACTATTGAATCTGGAGAGACAAGATGATGGCCCTACTCAAACTCAGAGGAGTACTCGACGTCCTTGACTCAACCACAGGAGAACTCTCTTTGATGGAAAAAAATGAAATTCAACTTCTCCTAATATCCAAGGTAGATTCTATCACTCACAACAATGTCATAAGCGCAACCAACATCAATTCGGCCAAGGACATATGGAAAGCCATCAAGGAGCGGTTTTCCTCTTCTCAAGCATTGAATTGAGCAAGAATATTCAACAATTTCCTCCACGTAGGCTTCAGAGGGGACAAGATCACAAACTTTGTAACGGACATCAAAACCTCAATCAAGAAGATGATCAACATTGGTATAGAACTACCTGACAACATCCTTGCCTATCTGATGATGTTCAAGTTTCCACCAAGTCTTCAAGATCTTAAGCATCAACTTATGCACTCCGAAAAGCAAATCTCTGTTGAATTTTTATGCAATCACCTTATCCAGTACCATAACTAGATCAGAGCCAAAAGTACTGAAAAAGGGACTTGGCAAGGTACTGCTGA
Organism: Puccinia polysora; assembly: GCA_025617555.3. Lineage (NCBI taxonomy): Eukaryota > Fungi > Basidiomycota > Pucciniomycetes > Pucciniales > Pucciniaceae > Puccinia > Puccinia polysora. The sequence continues at coordinate 54,977,983 of CM062618.1, forward strand.
AACCGCTCTGGCCACTATGAGGACCAAAACAAAGAACTTCATCTCAAGCAGGTGTATTGAAGGATACCACAATCCAAAGCAGGACAAGCATCACTCTGAATCTGAGTGTTTCCACTTGCATCCGGAAAAAGCCCCCGAGTGGTGGAGAGAGAACCAGAGCAAATGGAAGGAGAAGCAGAAGAAGACTCAGGAGACCGCCCATTTTCACGCGTTTGTAACCAGATGGATAGACTCTGAGATAGGAGCACAGAAAAACATCCTGATCAACAGCGGAGCAACCTCCCACATATTCAATGAAAACCAATTCTTCACCAACCTTGAACCCAGAACTGGAGAGCACATAACAACTGGAAAATCCGGTGAAAATCTACCCATTCTAGGGTTGGGGATGGTCAGACTAGAATGGAAGAATCAAGTCATCATGCTTTCCAACTGTCTGGATGTTCCAGACATTTTCGTCAGCCTAGTCAGCCCAGGAAAACTACTTGAACAAGGATGTACGCTGAATGCCAAAGCTAGGAGTTTTGAATTAAAAAAGGAAAAGATCAAGATATGTCAGGGTACTGTTGTGAACAGTCTTTTTGTCCTGGAAAAACCGCGCAAGATAGGCAACAATCAATGCTACTTGTTGCAGCAAGAAGACTCAAGATCACTCAAGGATCTCCATCTCTCCTACAGCCACGCTTCCATTGGTTGCTTATCCAAGATCAAGGGCGCTAAACCCAGTACAGCCAAAAAGGACAAATTTGAATGTAAGGACTGTGTTCTCTGAAAGATAACCAAATCCCCTTTTAAAGCTGTCTCCACCGCGGCCACTAAGCCATTTGAACGGATTCATCTAGACATCATTGGCCCAATCAGGCCAGAATCTCATTGACGCGAAAGATACATCCTTACGGTTGTGGACAACTACTCTGGCTATATCTCTGGAATCCCATTGACTCAAAAAGACAATGCAACGCCAGTACTAATGGAAGTAATAGAGAATCAAAGAAACATCTGTGGCTACTACCCATCAACGGTGTGTTCGGATGGTGGCACCAAGTTTGTAAACAAGAAGTTTACCGTGTACCTCAAGGAAAGATTTGTCAACCATCTCATAGCGGAACCGTACCACCCTGAACACAACAGCCGGGTGGAAAGGGCCAACCAAACCATAGTCAAGAGTGTAAGGTCCTCATTGAGCTCAGCAAAACTACCCCAGAAGTATTGGTCGAAGTTCTCAAGTTGTGCTGTCTCAGCCTCAAACAGATCCCAAAAGAAGGCCTGGATTGATCCCCTTGGGAACTGATCAAAAAGAACAAGTTACCCTCCAACTATCTTCAACCCATCAGCATCACGGCTATTGTATTGAACCAGAGAAGGGTAAAGGGAGCTAAATTCATCCCAAAAGGGCAGGAAGGAAAGCTGGTAGGATATAGCCCTGAGTTCCTCTCTTATTGGATCCTCATGCCGAATGGACAGATTATTCAATCTAAGCATGTTTGATTCCTAAAGCAGTCAATTGACCAACTGGGTATCAACTCCACCTTGGATCTCAACTTCAATATTGTTGAAAAATCTACGCCGGGAACAGAAGGCAATGATGCCAATCAAATGAACCGTATGAACTACTGTGACCCTCCAGCTGAGGTACCCTTGTCAGATGAGGAACCATCAACTTCTGAAACAGACTCAAGCCCAGGAAGTGACTTGTCAATGGATCCGGTTCAACCCATTGTTGTAACCTAACCAAGGGCCTCAACTCCTACAATGATTGAAGAGTCAACCAGAGAGCCTTCCAGAAGGGCTCTGCTTGATTGATCTACAATCAAACCCCCCCAACGGTATGGGTTTCATCACTACTACAAGCCTAAAACATTTGATCAAGCAAGCAGGTGCGCTGACAGCTTCAAGTGGGGGGGGCAATCAAAAAGTAAATTGACCAATGCAAATTACTTGAAGTCTGGGAAGACTATGAAGGCAATACTCCACTGAATCTGCTGGACACAACATGGATATTCAAAATAAAAGATAACGCTCATGACAACATGATCATCCACAAGGCGCGAATCTGTGTCAAGGGCTTCAATCAGGTTCACGGCTTGGACTTCAACAAAACATTTGCCCCAACTGGTAAAATTGCCTCCTTAAGAGCCATCTTCCTGTGCGCCCCGAAAAACAAACTTGATATCCAGCAGTACAATGTGAAGGCCGCCTTTTTGCACGCACCACTGGAAGAGGAAGTAATCATCAAAACGCCACAAGGTTGCCAACGCAAATGTCAGTACTTGAGACTCAAAAAAAGTTTGTATGGTCTCAAGCAATCCCCAAAAAATTGGTATGAAACCCTCACCAAACGGATCAAGTTGGTTGGTTTCAAGGAATCTGACAGAAATCCTTGCCTTTACAAGAGTGAGGATGGCAAATCTTTTCTCTTCTTTCATGTTGACAACCTGATTCTTGTGGGCGACGGCAACAAATTCAACAATAAATTCAACGCTCGATTCAAAAACTCCCAAGCTCACAAACCAGACACCATTCTGGGTATGAAATTTGAGAGAACGGCAAACAGTATTTTGCTAAGCCAACCCAAACACATCACTCACAGCCTAGAAGAACTCTGACTACTCAAATCAAGACCAAGATCCACTCCATTGACTCCCCATCTCCAACTCTCCGACGCCTTGGACAAAGACTTTGAAAGATTCAAAGAACTCAACATCAACTACAAGTCCGCAATAGGACTTCTCAACTACATCGCAAGCAGAACCCACCCAGACCTCAGCTACTCAGTTTCTAGCTTAGCTTGTTTCCAAAATAAGCCCAGTCTGACTCATTGGAAAGAACTCAGACAAACTTGGCAATATCTCAACCACACCAAAGAGAAGAAACTCACCCTTACCTATGACAAATCAAAGTGGCCAATTGAATGTTATAGCAATGCTTCCTGGGGAGAAGATCCAACCAGTCGCAAGTCTCAATCAGGATATCTCAGTCTATCCTTTGGTTCGCCGCTGTCCTGGAACAGCTACAAACAGAGGAATATGACTTATTTGTCCACCAAAGCCAAATTAAACCCCTTACTTGACTCATTCCTCAAAGCCAAATGGCTCCGTCACTTACTTGGAGAAGTTTTTCAAATGAGACTCCCATCATCTTTACATCTCATAGACAACAAAGGCCTAGATGAAAAGCTGAAGAAGTTTGGATCAAACGCTAAAACAAGGCACATGGATCTCAAAACAAAAGGAATTTGGGAGGAACTCAAAGAAGGATCTCTTACCATCCATCTAATTGAAACTGGTAAGATGTTGGCCGATCGCTTGACCAAGGCGGTCAGTCTAGAACAACTTCAAAAATTCTGTTATGTGATTTTTAAGGATTGATCTCCAGTTAAGGGGTTTGTAGAGAGAGGGGAGGTCTCTCTTATTCAGAGACCTGAAGACTCAACTCCCGCAATTCTAATCAACGGTGCTAATGCTCCAAAATGGGAACACAAAAGAAATGCTGACTACAGTAGTTGGACTGTTAATAGCTTGTAGCTCTCCAGAAATCCTGGTTGGATCTTGGTCATCTTTCATTTTATCTCATCACACTTCTCTATCTCTTTTCTTTGCGCTCTCTTTTCAATCTCACTCCTCTCAAATCTCCAACAACTCTTCTTTCATCTCAACCTCCCACAAAGCCCTCAAGATCAAATCTCAAGTTCAAGATACTCAATTATTGCTTCAACAGTCATATCTCAAGACCTCATCTCTCTAACTGGTAAGATCACTCCGTGCCCATGATCATCTGAACATCAATCAACCTAAGGGACTCTGTTTCATCATTCAGATCTTTCACGCCATCTCTCTGTCCTCTAACAATGCCATAGTCAACTCTACTTAGTTTATTTCATCTCAGTGTAGGTATTCTGTTCCTTTGTTTAAGACAGGTTGTCATCCTATTTGTATGAGTCTCATCAAAAGTCTTCTCTGTTGTTTCAGTCTTGGTGGTTAAAATTCAATCATCATTCCTCAAAGTTATAGTTTTAAATAAATCAAATCTAGTTTTTTTTCCATGCCACACAACTAAAATAATTTCAGGCTCAAAAAAAAAAACTAAGATAAACTAAATAAAAAAAAAATCAACCAAAAAATCAAAAAATGTTGATTTTTTTGGTTTTTTTTTTTAAAAAAAAAATATAAAATATAAAATATAAAATATAAAATATAAAATATAAAATATAAAATATAAAATATAAAATAAAATAAAAAATAACTAAATTCTTGAACAAACCCAGGGGGAATGTATACCCCTGTACACAGGTCTAAATGGTTGTTTAAAGGGGTAAAAAAAATCAAAAATGCCCATTATGGGGGGTATATGCCCCCCCAGGGGTTGCGCGTGTTTGGAAGAACCCTTTGGAGTAGTATATGGGCCCCCACGCGTTGAGGGGCCCTAAAAAACTCCTACAGGTTGTGTGGGGACCTACACAACTCCCACAGGTATTGTGGGTCCCTAAACGACTCCCACACAACTGGAGTTGTGAATTTATCATCAACCTAAATTTTATTACTCTTAATCTTAAAACCAGCAATCTAAGAGCACAGGATTTGACAATTAAAGGAGAGATGATGGAAATCAAAATTGGTGAGTGATCAGTAGTGAGATCTGTGGTCTTCAGGTCAAGGCAAACATTGAAATGATAGGGAGTGTTACTCTAACAGGTTGAGTTGTGGTGAAACAGTTGGGTTCTGGTTCCAAACTTCCCTGTGGCCTTTATGGTTACTGGGGGCCTTTTTTTTATTTATTTTCTAGTCTGTAGTGTGCTCAAATCCAGGATTTGGAGAAGTTGAGAGATGATCTACCCTTTAGTTTTCTTGATCTGGTCCCTTGAGTTTTTTGGGTCAATGGAGACTGTTTGTTTTATGATTGATCAATATTTGGCAGGTCACTAAATCCAGGATGGTCTGGGAGGTTTGGAGGTGGATCAATTTGTTCTTGAGGAGATGGTTCAGTTTTGATCAAACTGGCTGGTTTGTCTTTGTTGGATTTTGCTGGTTTGATTGGTCTAAGAATGATTAATCTTTCTTGTGTTCTTCTTGGTTTGTTTCTTGAATTGTTTTGATTTTTGGAGGGAGGAAGGATATCAAAATTAGTGGAGGAGAAAAGAGCAAGGATGTTCTGAGTATTAGTCACTTGGGAAGTTGGTCTTGCACCACTACAAGAGTTATCCCAATTGGGATAACTCATAAATTCATCTTAACAAGCTTGGTGGCTGCCACAGGTCATCCCAATCAGGATAACTCATGGTGTATTCAATTTGGTAGTTGGAAGGCAACTACATTACTCTAACTACTTTTTTTTTTTTTTTTTTTTGTAGAATTTCAACACCCCCCATGCCTTGATTTGAAGAGCTTTTTATTGAGTCTGGTAAGAGATGTTGAATTTCAGGCCTTGGTCAGGGAATGGTCTACCATTTCTTCTGATTAAATCAAGTTTACTTTTAGATTCTTTTCTTCATGCAAGTTTCTGAGTTACTTAATCTTGATGTCTAGATTTTTGGTTTTTGAGTTGGAGCCAAAGTGCTTGATCTTTTTGGTCAGTCCTTTATTGTCTATGTTGAAGAAAGGAATCTGTGAGTGGGTTGGCCACATCTCTTTCATAATTTCAGTTATCCACAGGCTTTCTTGATGGCATTCAGAAATTGAGTTGAATTTGTCTTTGGTGGACAACATATTGATGTTCTTTTGCTTGCAGCTATTCCAGGAGATGGGAAAGTTGAGCTAGAAGCAGATGTAACCGCTCCTTGATTTTCTGGAATCAAGATCATCAGCCCAGGTGGTGTTTATGAAATATTCAAGTCTAGAGGAGAATGAAAAGGGAGTAGGAGAGAAAAGAAGAGTATTTGAGGTAGTTCTGGCCAGGTATTTCCAGCATTGAAGCAATTCTTTCCAGTGTTTTATCCCTTGATTGTTGTTGAATTGGGAGAGAATGAACAATATGGGGGCTATATCTGGTTTTTTTCTACATTAAAGGTATTTCAGCATTCCAGTGTAATTTTTGTATTTTATTTTGACCTTCTGGAAAATTTTTATATTATTTCTTTGCTTGCCTTCAGAAGTTGGAAATAGGTGTAAGAGGGGTTAGGACTGGTCTCCAGTTGTATAATCCAAGAATTTTTAGTCCCTTTTTGATGATTTTGCTTTGAAAGAGGGTTATATTGAGATTGGAGATGGTCAAGTCCATTCCCAGAAGGGTGTCTTGAATGTGATCTAATGAGTTTTGAAAGCGTTTGAGGAAGAGGGTTTTCAATTCTTGGGTTCTTCTGGCTAAAATGAGATTTTAAACATGGAAGAAGAGAACTGAATTGTATTTTAGGTGGATTTAAATTCACAGATCTGATTTGGAGGGGGTGTATCCAATTTATTTGAGCCAGTTGGTAAGAGCTCTGTACTAGTTGGCTGGAGCTTTCTTCAGACTATAAAGAGATTACCTCAGTTTGAGGAAAGGAGCAGTTCTTGAGAATCCTGAGGGAGTTTTTATTTAGAGTTCTTCCTTCAGGGGTGCATGCAGAAAAGCTGCCTTCAAATCAAACTTTCTGAGAGGGAGTTTCTCATAGATGGATAGGATGAGAAGTGTTAGGAGAGTAGTGAATTTTCCAGTTGGAGAGAAAGTGTTGTCATAATTGATACCTGGGATATGTTTAAATCCTTGGATGCAGAGTCTGGCTTTTTTCTTTTTGGGTGATGAGTTATTAGCAGGCTTGATTTTGAAAACCATGAAGTCTTCAAGTAGGAGTCAGGGAGTATTGTTGCATCTTCCCATACTTCCATTTTTTTTGATGGAGTCAAATTCAGTTTTAATGGCTTCCAAGAATTTGTCTGGTTTGCTGAGATATATGTGTAATTGACAGGTTTTATTTTTGAAGATCATTCTCTGGGGTCATATCTGGGGGGAGTAGGTGGCCTTTCTGGCAAAAGAGGATTGGTTGGATTTTTCTCTTCTTGTTCATGATTTGACAACATTTCTTCACCATAGTTATCAACAGATCCTTTTTCTTTGCTGCAGTCAGATGATGGTTCATCTTTGCTTTCCAATTCTGGGAAGGTTGGTGGTTATCTGAATTTTTTTCTGGGATTTTTCAGATCTGTGTTTTCAAATTCAAGTTCTACAGAGGGCTCACTGTTGGTTCTGTTAAAAAAGGTGAGGAATCTGACTTTTTTGGTTTAAAAAATTCTACCAGAGTCTGATAGGATGTGGTGGGATCTAAGATTGTTGTTGAAGCCAATCAAAATTCCTCCTTCACCTTTGGGTTCCAGTTTGGAGTAATCTTTGTTGGGTAGTGTGAGAAAGGAGACAGGATTTCTGATGGGTTGAAAGTAGTCCAAGGGAAGAGTTTTGTTTGTGAAGATAGAGTGGGGCAATTTTTTGGATGTGTTACAGGGTATTTGATTGAGTGTGAGAGTGCTGTACTTGAGGGAAAAGCTCTGCAGGTTTTTTCTAATACATGATTCATGGAAGATGGTTCTGAGTGACTTGAGTATGGCTCTGTTGTGTCTCTCAACCAGTCTGTTTTTTTGGGGAGTTTAGGGATCAGATTAGGTGGTTTTTATCAGGTTTTTCTTGCAGTATTATTTGAATTTCTCAATTTTGAATTCATCGCCTATTTCAGAGTGCAGGATGCTTGGATAGTAGTCAAACCCTTTTTCTTCAAGATCTAAGACATGAGAGATTATTTCAAAGTTTTTGTCTTTAGATTTGAGAGGGATTCCCAAACAACATCTGGAGTGACTGTCCACCACAGTCAGGAAGTATTTGTAATTTTCAATTGGGGCTAGTGTGATGGTTCCTACAATTTCTAAGTGGAGCTCTTAAAAAGTTCAGGAGGCTAGATTATTTCTGCTCTTGAATGATGCTTTAGTTATTTTTCCAACTGCGCAGGACTTGCAAACATTGTTGGGCTTGACAGGTACATTCAGCTTGTTTCTGATCCTGTGATAACTGATGTGTCCTAGAGACTTTTGAAGGAGTTCTTTGCTAGAGAGAAAGGAACGTTCTTTGGGTTTACTTGGTGGTATGACTGGCAGGTTTTTCTGGTAGTGGCCCTTGAGAGCTACTATTCCTCCTTTGAGAACACAGAATTCATTTATTTCAAATTTGACTTCATAATGTTCAAGTAGCAGACAACAGACAGATAGGAGATTGGCTGACAGCTCAGGAAGGTAGAGAACATTTTCAACCATAAATTGGTCCCATCATCATTCTTTAGACATAATTTTACCAATCCTTTGATGTCCAACAGGTTAGTTTTGGACCCAGTCTTTACAGATCCTAGTTCTACTGAAGAGAGGTGTTCAAAGATGCTGGAATCTGAGATCATATGAGAGGTAGATCCAGAATAAAGTATTAGGCAATTATCTAGGGCTGAGTGAGAGTGATGAATGCAGCTGAAAGTAACATTAGTTTTACCAGCAGTTGGTCTGTTTGGTCTGAGCTCCGGGTGAAGATTCCAGAATTCTGAGGGTGAGTGCTGAGCCAGAAGATTATGCTTGCCTTTATTGCATCTGATTATAGCTGATCTGGTGGTGTTGAGCAAGGTGGCTTTAATCTTTACTTAAGTCATGAAGGTTTTGTTGTTCAGGAATCTTCTCAAATGATCAAGCACAAGGTCTGTGGTGATGATTCTGTCAGAATGGGTTTTTTTTTGGCTGAAATTTTCCAAGCTGGTTGGTAACTTTTCAAGGATGGTTTATCCCATAATATCCTCAGGAATTAAAATTCCCACCTTGTGGAGCTGATTGATGCTTTTCTTAATCTGTTTAATGAATTTCTGAACTTTTTTTTTTTGATTAAAGGTGATTTGAAGAAACTCCTTGTATACTCTAGCTTGGTTTGAGGGTTCAGATGATGCAAGGAATTTTAAGATAAACTTCCAAACCACCTTGGCATCTTCCTTGTTTTCATGATTGATGACATTGGTGTGGATAACAGGATTGATTTTGGAGATCAGGATGGTTCTGATGCAGAGGTCATTTACGACAGTCAGATTTTGACCTGGTGAGTTCAGCACATCCTTGAGTCCTTGTATTTCTAGGACGTTATTCATCCTGTCCTTCCCCAGAGAGAAATTATCCATATTTAAGATTGGGATACTCTCAATGGAGGTCTTGATAATGGCTTGAGTGAGAGCTTCAGACATGGTTGGTGCTGGTTCCTAAGATTAAGCTAGATTGTCTTGTTTGATTTTTCAAGAATTATTTTTAACAGCAGTGCTTGAGCTGTTGATGATCCTATCCTCAATGGAGCATATTTGACTGTTAATCCTGTTGAATAAAAAGGGCTGTTTTTTTCCCTAAAAATTAAATTTTATTACTCTTAATCTCAAAACCAGAAATCTAAGAGCACAAGATTTTAAAATTACAGGAGAGATGATAGATATTCATATTGATGAGTGATCAGTAGTGAGATCTGTGGTCTTCAGGTCAAGGAAAACATTGAGATGATAGGGAATGTTACTCTAACAGGTTGAGTTTTGGGGAAGCAGTGGGGTTCTGTTTCCAAACTTCCCTGTGGCCTTTGTTTTTTTATTTTCTAGTATGTAGTGTGCTAACCTCCAGGATTGGATTAGTTGAGACCTGATCTACCCTTTTGATTTCTTGATCTGGTCTCTTGAGTTTGTTGGGTTGATGGAGATTTTTTTTTTTTATTATTATTGATCAATAGTTGGCAGGTTTCTAAATCCAGGATTGTCTGGGAAGTTTGGAGGTGGATTGATTTGTTCTTGAGGAGATGGTTGAGTTGTGATCAAACTGGCTGGTTTTTCTTTGTTAGATTGAGATGGTTAAATTGGTCTAAGAATGATTGATCTTTCTTGTGTTCTTCTTGGTTTGGTTCTTGAATTGTTTAGATGGTTGGAGGGAGGAAGGATATTTAAAGGAGTGGAGGAGAAAAGAGGAAGGGTTTTCTGAGTAGTAGTCATGCGGGAAGTTGGTCTTGCATGACTACAAGAGTTATCCCAATTGGGATAACTCATAAATTCATCATAACCAGCTTGGTGGCTGCTGCAAGTTATCCCAATCAGGATAACTCATGGTTTAGTCAATGTGGTAGTTGGAAGGCAACTACATTACTCCAACTACTTGTTTTTTTTTTGTTTTTTTTTTTTTGTAGAATTTCAACAGCAGAAACATCAACATTCTAAAAATTTTTCACTTGTCACCAAAATAAAACTTGAAAATACAACAGAACTATCATTTTTTTTTTTTTTACCAAATATTGATGATTAAAAGAAAAATAAAAAAAGGATTGAAAGAAATTCTATGAACTAGAACAAAAAATCAAAGCAAAATAAGTTGACCATAAATTGAGGGGAAAAAAAGCATAATAAGAATGGGAATTATTGTTTAAGACCCTCTGGCCAGTTTCAAAAAATTATTTTGGTACTGGAACTGCTTGCATGTTCTTTTTATCCTTTTGTTTTGATATTTTCAAGGGAAAAAAAAATACAGAAAAAGTTATAAAAACAGTTTCAATACCAATGTGTTTGTATGATACAGCCCTTTAAGGAATTTTTTTTTTTTTGAAAAATTTATTATGTTTTCCTTTAAAATTTTCTACTTTTCTTATTTGAATCTAACAAGAATAATATTTCAAAATGTGGACAAACCCTATTATTTGTAGTTATTTTCATGGTGATCAATATTTTATGGGCTAACACCTTTGATTAAAATGAAAAATCATTTTTATTTTAATCTTTTTATGATATGTGTTAAGTACATGACAAGAAAGAAACTTTCATTCCTGATATTAAAAAAAAAATATATATATATTCAAGAAGATGTGTTATTTTGAATTTGTTTCATGTTGGATCCAAGGTTTTACCATCAAGAATGCATCCAAAAAAAATCCCAAAAAACAAATTTCAAAGATCTCTCATTCATCATTAAACTTTTTGAGAATTTAATCCAAAAAAAAAAAAAAAAAAAAAAAGAATTTGTTGAAAATTCAAAGGAATCGTTACAAAAACGCATTGAGTTTTTTAATTTTTTGAATGTTTTATTTATTTTCAAATCAGTCTTTGAAGTCCTTAAAATGCTTCCAATTTTTTCTAAAATTTTTGCAATCAAATTAACAAGAATGAAGTGTCAGAAATTTTCAAAAAAAAAAAAAAAAACTTTTTGAAATACCTGTGTCTTTGAGGATATGCTAGTGTGTACAGAACATAACAGGGATGTAAAATACCCACACATTCATTTAAGGGTAAGGCTTTTTTTTTAAAAAATAATAATAATAATAATAATGCACTCAACAAATCAAAAAATAAAAAATAAAATAAACTTAATAAAAAAAATTGAAAAAAAATTCAATCATCAAAAAAATAATAATAAATAAATAAATTAATAATGACATAAAAAAAAAAACGTCCCCGAATTCAAATTAAAGTCAAAACATGTAAAATTAAATCCATCGATTACAAATCCATCAATTCACAATATTATTATTTACAGGATAAAACATGAATAGAAAAAAAAAAAAATCAAAAAAAAAAAAGGAGATCAAGGATGGAATGATGTGATTGAAAATTTACGAATGTATTGAAAAAAAAAAAAAAAGGTACGTATCCCAAAGAATGAAGAAAATATCATATTTTGAAAGTATTTTAAATTTTTTTTACACGAAAATTAAAGTATTCGAAGCCTTAATTATCAGGATCATCCAATGGAAAACCGGGCCACGATTTACGATGGATGAAATCCCATGAAATGATTTGAATGAATCGAAATGATTCTCATGGATATGGATATGGTATAACCCATCTTCTCAATGACATCCAATCAAATCCTCCATCGTTCTAGATCCTTCTTCGTTCCATTCATCCACTCGATTTCATCGGATCACTCAAGTTCAACTCGTTCAAATCATCTTCCTCAGCTTCCTACTCTCTTTAAGTTTGAAACTAAATCCTCACAGACTCAAAACCAAAAAAAAAAACCAAAACGAGTTGGAGATGCTAGACCTGCTGGCAGGTGCAAGCTTCTTCTTCTTCTTCTTCTTCTTCTTTTTTTTTCTTTTCATAGTGAATACTCAACATCCTGTTTTTTTTTTTTTTTTTTTTTGTTTTTTTTTTTTTGAAGAAAGAATGGGTGTGTGGGGCGGGTGAAGTTTTGACTTTGAAATGAAATTCTAGAGAGTCATTCAAAGTTTGGATCTCCTACCACTGAGCAGCCAACCATTGATATTTTGAATCCATCGAGCTCACCCCCTACCCTCTTCTCTCTTCCAAAGATCCATCGGTTGGTTTACATCAATCTTCTTCTTCCTTCTTTTCATTCAAGAAGTCTCGACTGATCAGTCAGTTCTCAAGACCTCCAACAGTCTCAAACCACCGATTTGATTGGAATCAGGTCTGACTACCCAACCAAAAACACACACACACACACACACACACACACACACACACACACACACACACACACACACACCTTTAACAGTCATCAATCATAGCTCTATTGACTTGTAGAAGCCATCGATCTGGTCCATCATCTTGGATCCCATCATTGGCCCCCCCCCCCCGCACCCCCCCTTCCCCCCCAACCCAGCCCCCATCTTCATCCTCCTTCAAGAAACACTTGATGTGGATACCAAAGATTGAACATCCCCATCGTTTTCGATTCTCTCGATCTTCTTTTGGATCTGGTAAGTTTTTCAAGTATCTCTTAACGTTTGAAAAAAAAAAATATATATATATATATAGATATAGATATAGATATATATAGATATATAAATACTCGGTACCATTTCTTTCCAGGTTTCAGATCTATCAATTGCATCCCAACCTTCCTCCTTTCTTCCCTCTTCCATCCGCACTCCGAATCAGGCCGACGGACCTCAGATCGACATCCATCCCACCGTAGGATCGATCGATCGATATCCTCCGATTCCCAATCGAGTACGCCCTAGATCCAGTCATCCGATCCTTTTCACTCCATCTTCTGGTAAGCCATCGATACCCCCCCCCCCCCCACCTCAGTTTTGGATTATTGAAACCTCTTCATGATGTCACTCGTTCGATTTGTTTCATCCCTCCCTCCCCAACTTTTTCTTTCTCTTGTTCTTCTTCTTCTTCTTCTTCTTTTTTTTTTTTGGGGGGGGGGGGCAGGGGGTGGAAGGGAAACCAATGTAGTTCAATGTAAGACTGCTGATTATTGATCAAACTCTCGGGGGGGGGGGGGTTTCTTTTTTTTTCTTTTTTTTTTTTTTTTTTTTCTTTTGTTGATCCCATAGACACCTCAACATGTCATCTGCACGATCCCTCTCATCATTAAATCTTTGATCTTCTTCTTTCTCCTCCTCCTCCTCTTCTTCTTCTTCTTATCATCATCATTATTCCAACTCGAATCTTTTTTCCTCAATCGGTACTCTCAAGAATCTTTCGATCGAGTTTGTAGAGATCGTAACGACCTATGCTCGATGAGTCTCAATTACCTCTTGATCACTGGTTTCAATCAACCAACACTCTGGGGTCTGATGTCCTGATCAGGCCTTCCAGCGCACCCATTCATCAACCAACAGTCATGACACTCCCCCCCCCCCCCCTAAAAGTGTCGGGATCTTTGCTGACACACTCGTCGTTCGTTCTTCGGGATTCTCAAGCTTTTGTCAAGTTTTCAACTACAGAGGGGTTCGTTGAGGAAATGGTTCATCCATGATTTTCTAACTCCTCCTACCCATTTCATCATCATTGGCTCATCTGGATGATCATCAATTCATCGTAGTGTTTCACGAATCTTTTCCTTCTTTTGTTTTCATTGATCATCAACACACACACATCGCCCCTCCCCTCTCCCCCTCCCCCCCCCCCCCCCCCCCAAAAAAAAAAAAAAAAAAAAAATCTGAATTTTTTTTTTTTCTTTTGTAAACAAGTGCGTATACGGACGCGAGTTGCAAGAAAGAAAAACGACGAGGATGGTCGTTCAGATCGAGTCGATCGACGAGCCTAGTTTTCTAGATCGACCGATCACGACACGTTCGTACATCTATACACATATACATATAAATGTTCGAAAATAAATAAATAAATCATCATAGATTCTTCATGATCGAGACCGAAAGGTTTAAACCACGATAGTATGTATACCAGACAAACGCCTCCCCCCCCCCCGTTCTCTCTCTGTTTTTTTTTTTTTTTGTTTTTTTATTCAAAAAAAGGAAAAGTGAAAGTGAAGACGATGGATGGATTGATAAGATGACCGAAAAAAAAAAAAAGTAGAGAATAATAGAACTAAGAGGAACAGATGGATGGATTGATAAATAAGTGAGTAGGTAGATCGGAGCATCAGAAGGCTAGGTAGTCTGAACGTGAGCATGGAGATTGTGTATTGATAGAAGACATACATTAGAGCGTGGGGTGATAGAGAGGCATAGGGAGAGAGATGGGGTGGGGACCCTAGGGAGAATAAGCAGACAAACCCATGATGGGGCATACGTGGCATATTAGTGACAAGACGATCTGATCTTCACTTGATGTAGATATTATCCAGAATTTTCGCTACAGTTGGTCAGGCTCGGCTCGAGATGAACATTCGACACATACGCACACATATATAATCAATCAACATATATATCTATATCTATATATATAATCTTACAGCCTCAGCGTGGCAAGGACTGAGTAGCTATCGATATCCATATATATATATATATGCATACGGAGTAGCATGGCATAGGTACGACGATATAGTAGACTCGTCGGCTTGCTTCTTCCTATCCACCAGCCAGCCGAGGGTCGATCAATTTTCGACCACTCTCAAGACTTTTTTGCTCGACGAATGGTGTCGAGCTGATCTTCGAACGAATTGAGTTGGTTGACGATCTTCCGACGTTTTCTCAACCGCGTTCGAGCCGGGTTCGACCTCCAGGTGGAATTTACAATCCGATCGATCGGTCGATGACGGCGTGATAGCCACCGGTGTGGTACCGTCGAATTGAATGTTTTGGCTGTTAGCAATCGTACTACTGATCGGTCTCTGACTCGTCGTTCTCTTCCTGCTGGTCCCATTAGCGTGACTTTGAGTATCATGACTAGTTCGACTCGACGGAAGTGTGGGGGAGTCGGTCAGTTGAACCAAATCAGTATTGGAACTGCCGGGTTTAATATCCAATCCATCGATCGGCAAGTTTTGGTCGACATTACTAGTCGAACATGACCGACTACCGTTGGCAACTTTTTTCGTTCGAGCAGATTTCGATCTCGATCGATTCCTCGACTTGGTGTTTTTCCCAGTCGTCGTCGTCGTATTGGACGTTGGGGCGGGAGGGATCGATTCCGATTCAAGTTGAACTCGTTCTTCCGCTTCTTCCTCCTCCTTCTCGATCTGCCCATTCACGGTTACTTCAGAGTATCTCCGAAGTTGGTCCTCATCGATGGTTTGGGCATCGAAGGGCCGCAGTAAGGATGAAGACGATGAAGGTTGCAACTTATGCTCGAGAATTGTAATCAATTGAGCTTGCAGGGCTAGTTGGTCTTCGTACTCTCTCGTTGTCCGCTCTGATTCTGCCCGGAGCTCTTCTTGTACGGCTCGCGATTGAGTTAATTGGCTTTCAAGAGTAGCCATTCGATCGGCTTGGTTTTTGAGTTCAGACTCTAACTCTTTGATCTGCCATTGTGAAAGACGAACAAACCACGAAGCACGGTTTAATTTACGGTCGAATCCCCTTAGATTTCACGATTGTGCCTTAATCTTTTTCACGTGGAAGAGTCGATAAAAAAAAAAAAAAAAAAAAAAACGAAGCGGTACAGACCCTATCAGAAGAGTTCCGCTTAACGTCCTCCAATTCTTTTTCCAAGTTCGAGAGGGCCTCCTGATTTTAACATTTGAATGGGCGCGAGTACCACGGGGTCAACGTCGTTCACCTGATGAGAAAGTCAAGAGATGATGGTTACACACTATTGAGTTCTGATCAGGCTCTGATCGGGCCTTCTCTTCAGCGGTACTTTGTAACTCTTTTACCTTCTTTTCAAGCTCAGCAATTTCTGCCCTCGATTCCGAAATCTGTCGATTTCAGTATGGAGAATGTTGAAGGGATCATCGATAAGACAGAGCACGGCGGGAATAGGACGAAATAGGGAAAAGACAGTAATGAAGAAAACGAGCAAGAATACGAGAGGCTTCTCGGCTTGAACGTTACTCACTTCGCCAAGATGAGTATCTTCGGCTTCAGCTAGAGTAGCTTCAAGCTTGGCAATCGTCAATGTTAACTCGTCAAGTTTGTCTCCCTTGTCTTGGGATTCTGAATCTGATGGTTGAAGAGGTTGTAGAGTCGACGTAGGATGAGGTTCCTGATGGGCAAGAAGAGATATTTCAGTAGTTAGATTGATGCATGCAAACAATCGATGGAAGCTTGAAACCAAAATGGTCACAAGCTTCGTGCATCCTACTTTGCACGCCCATCCTGTATGAAGAAAAATACAAGCAAGAAAAGGATAAGAAGACTGACATAAGGCTCATCAAAAAACAATTCCTTCCAACCGACTCTCTTGCCAGGGGATGTGAGGGTAGTGGTAAGAGAGGTAGCAGTGGCGGCCTCTGAGAGTCTCGAGGGTCGTTTGGTGCTCGATTTCTTGCGATTCAAGGTTGCTGCGTTGCCACCCAATCCCGGTTCTAGAGTATGATGAGTAGCATATGATGAACGTGGGGAACCGGTCAAAATCAACCGTTTTAAGTGATCGTGTTGCTCTTTTAGGGGCGTCCTCAGCGTTTGGAGTTCTGCTAATTTGGATTCGTACTGAGGTTTTTTGTTCGTCAGATTGGATTGGCAAATCCGAACAGAACGAAAAAAAAAAAAAAAAAAAAAATCAAAGTTCAACACAGTTCAGTGGTTATGGTCAGAGAGAAATTGAAAAAAGAAAAGAAGTAAGTTTTTACATCGTCACAAATCTTTTCGGCGCCATCCGCCCTTTCAATCGCTTCATCCCTCTCCCTCTCCAGCGCTTCCGTATAATCAGCATTGGTCATTAGGGCCGCCTCCAACTCCAACACTTTAGCCTCCAGGGCTTCCAAGAGAGTCGCACGATCCACCACTTGGCCCAGTTCAGCCTTGGTTTGGACCTTCTTGGCACCAGCAGCGAATCTAAGCGTACTCAGGGTTTCGACCTCACACTCGGGATCGGGTGAAATGGTACAGAGGAAGGCGACCTTGGCATTACCTGATAATGAGGTTTGTAATAATCTCGTCAATTGGGAGTTTCTGTAGGGAATATGCATCAATTTATGCTTTGGGTTGTTCTGATGGATTGTTACTGATGAAGATGAAGTAGAAGTCCCTAGCTCGGTCAGACTCGATACGACGCTCTGCAGAGCGAGTAATGATTTTTTGATGTAGGAGGCTTCTTTGTTTCTCGCTTCGTTGTCAGTCAATCTTTCGGAACCTGCAAGATCGACCAAGTTCTAAGTGAGATAGTAGGAAATGAGTTGATCAAGATCAATTGAAGATCTCCAGGGTGAGGTCATTCGGGAGAGATTGAGAACGGTTGATGTTTCGAGACGGGAAAGATGGATGACAATCGAGCTGACCAGTTGACTGATTCGGATACTTCCGTCGGGTACGTTTCCACTTGATTTCGAGGACGTAGTAGAGGATTTGAATCTGGTGATACTGGGAGTGATTGGCGTTTTACCGATCCCGGTACCGAGAAAGACTTCTGAGGACGGGGGTGGGGGATCTGGAGGGTGGCCCGAGGGGGGCTCGAAGACAGGTGGTTCGGACCTGAGTTGATTTCGGGAACTCTGACGGGTGACTTGGCGCATGGTCGATGAGGTGATTGGAAAGCCAGAGGGACCGATGACCGGTCTTGATTCCAGGGTCAATGAGAAGATCGCGTGTGATCTCGAGCTATGAAGGTTCCACTCGGTTCGTTCGGTCCTTCTCCTAGATTCACCCATCATCAACAATCGAATCACGTCCTCCGAATCACCGCATGGGGTCGAAACTAAGGGTCGGACGAATATTCTACCCTGTCGATCCTCGTGTACCTTGGGTAAGTGTTGACTGTTGAGTGGATTGGCGGAATGAGGGGTGACGCGTTCGTTGGCCAGGAGGTCGCCAAGTTGCTCGTTATAGATCTCCAAGTAGGAAACTCGAACGACATACTCTCGCTCTTGATCCTGGATGGATGATGGATGTTGAAGAGAGATCAGATTCAACTGAGCGTTCGATTGGTTTGGATGGAGTAGGGGGGGGGGGGGGGGGGGGGGGGGGGGGGGGGAGAGAGTGAAGAGGGGAAGATGTAGACCTGTTCGATGAGATCGAAGACATCTTCGATCGCTCGTTGCATGATTCCATCCTCCTTCTCGGTGCCCATCATACTAAAACTCTTACCGCTCCCGGTGGCACCATAGGCGAATAGAGTGGAGTTATAACCACTGACGGCGTCTTGGATCATGGAGGCGATGTGAGATTGATAGATTTCGGCGGTGGAAGTCGAGGGTGGATGGACGCCATCTAGACGATCGCCGGGGATGGATTTGAAGGAGTGGGATGATCGATCGAATCGGGGGTGGGAAGGGCTCAGTTCGGTTCGGTTGGGAGGGCGAGCGGGAGGAGAGAGGGGTAGGGGACTACAGACCGAAGGTGAACCAGGTTCCGCCGGCGTAGATCGAAGCATTCTCGGGCTGTAAGGTGTAGTGGGGTGAGGGGGAATCGAGGAATGAGTCGATGGAGGCGTGTTGGTGGTAGAGACGCGGTTGACGAGGGACGTAGTGGGGAGAGGAGGCGGAGGAGTCGAGAGGTTGGACGATCTGTAAGGGCGGTCGCAGACTGGATGGAGATGGTCGAGTTGAGGAGGATGGCAGAGACAGCAGGTGAGCCTGAATCGTAGCCGAGACGCGGTTGGACGAGGATGAGGTGATGGGGAGGGACTGACCGGATGATAGCCTTGATATTCTCAGGGTCGGTCATCGATTCGTGATGGCAAGGGTGAAGTGGAGTGGGGGTGGAGGGGTGAAGGAACTCGAAGGAGGAAGGAGGAAGAGTGAACGAGGGCGATGGCCGATGGGCGATGGGTGACGGAGACAACCCCGAGGAGTGAGGAACGGGGGTGATGAGGAGTTGGAGAGAGACTGTCGGGGTAGGGCAGCCGCCAGCTTAATAAGACTAATTAACCGCAACTAGAGTCCAACGGAAGAGAGGTGTCAGTCGTCAAGAGGCGTGTTAAAAGTTCAGGTTGGAATCCAAGCCAAAAACCACCACCCAATATCACTCCCATCCTAATCACCAATCTACTCCAACTGATCAAGCTCCCTGGCAATCAATCCAACGCACCCTACAAGTACTTTAAGATGTTTTCACCATCACCTTACCACAATTACCAAGTCCTGTATCATTGACTTCTTTAGATTCATCCATCACATATCCCTGCCAGCCTAACAGTCTTGGGGTTTGGATGGTGTGATGATTATTTATAGACACGGAGGCAAGTAGGCTCACCACTAGACCTTTGACTTGGAGTGGCTTAGTAGTGGTGGGAATTCCGCAGCACAATAGGCTCAGAGAAGCCGGTTGGTGGACTGTCTACTCCAGAGGTCATTCATTAGCTAAGGGCTCAACATTGGTGCAGCATGCACTCTTTGGGGGCACAATGACAAGAATGGACCAGAGTTGTTGGCTTTTGCAGACATTGAGTCTCGTCAAACTTAACATTCCCTCCAACGCTGTGGGTTGACTAAGACAGAGAAGCAAGTGATCAAAGCTAAGTGGTACGGATTAGAGAATTTATGAGATTGCAGACCGCTGTGGGCCAACAAAATGCTTAAAGTTGAGGAGGCAGCATGCAGATCGTTGGGGATTTGTAGTTATGCCACAAGTGGGATCAGGAGTGATCCACTAGGGAAGATTGATGAGGATCTGTTGTTAGTCATGCATGGGTGCAACTCAACTGTTAGGGGGAATCGGCAACAGGATCATCAAATCTACTAAAAATCATTGGATCAGGTAAGGATTGGACTATTAGTAAGGAGGATCAGTGAAAGCACACAGAGGCAGTGGTAAAAGGAGTCTTTCATTAGCAGTTTACATTCCTTTTTTGGAGTAACTAAGGAGGGTCAGTGCAAAATGCACAGAGACAGTAGGGATCTTTCATTTGTCGTTTGCATCCTCTTTTTCTTTATTTGTTGTATGTATAAGGAAGCTTTTATTTTGTTGGAGAAGGGGGAGGGGGAGGACATGGCATGATCAGAGATTATTATTGGAGATTATCACATCATCGGATGATCAGAATATAGAAAAAACATTTTGGGGCAATTATAGTTAGATTCTTTTCTTTGGTTACTGTGGAGTGTAATTACCAGTAAGAGTTCTTGGAGGTCATATTCAGGGAAATAGTTCAAGTGCAGAGCTTGTTGTGGAGTCTGTCTTGATTATTTACTATTATTTCATCACAAGTTAGCTTTAGTGGTTTTGAGCTTGGGTGCAGAAGCAGAGTTTGATTAGGAATTGCAGAGGTAGAGGAGTGTGACTCAAGGACTAGTGGGCTTTCCAGAAATCAGAGCAAGATTGTTGCAGAGAATATCATATTGTTGTGGAGAATTTTACCAAACCTACAATCTCTTTCCACAAATTGGAGGTCTGGCCAGGAAATTCCTTTTGCTGTTATGATACCTTGTACCGTCTACAGAGATATACCTTTTTTTTTTTTTTGGTTTTTATTCTTTCTTTTATATACAAGATTTAGGGGGATGGGGAAGCTCAGATCACCAGAGCAGTGTGGAAGGTCTAGTCTTAGAGAACTTTGTCTGGGGTGGTCCAGGTCCCTTAGGTGATATGTATTTGCAGATTTTGGAGTCTCTTTAGTTATTCTTTGTCTCAGATGTCTCAGTTTTATTCATATCATTCTCAGATACAGAGGGGTCTCACTAGGGGTTGTGGAGTTTCTTTTGTTTGTGTGTCTCATTTTGTAGGATGGTGCGGGGAATCAAGAGGATTCCTTTCTGGGGCTGGCCAGGCATCATATGTATTTCAGGAGCTAAATACAAGATTTAGGGGGCGTGGTGATAATTTCAGAGGGTGGAGAAATCTAAGGAAGGTAGATGGCGCAGCAGAGCTTGGGGCAGAGCTCACCACTGGCACAATGATGCTTGCAGAGGAGCTCATGACACTCTGCAACTGGGACCCTGACTGAACGTTGGAGGATGGCCAGTATTTGCTCATCCAATTTGGGGAGGTACCAGTCAATTTTGGCTTCCTCAATTCCTCGGTTGCCTTCTTTGTTGTTGCTTTGGATGGTCGCATGGTACCAAGAGACCAGGTGGAATTGGGTCAACCTAGAAGGGCAGGAGTCAGAGGACTGAAAGGAGAGTCAAGGTGATGGGGTCCAGATTGGAGATGAGCAACGCGGTGTGGTAGTCCAAACCTGTCCTATAGCCATCAGACTCACTTTTCTAGTGTAAAAACAGCTCAAACCCTCAAATTAACCTCAGAAATGGATTCTACATCACAAATAACCCATACTCACTCAGCCAAAGTAACCCTCTAACTCTCATGGATTAGAAGATACAGCCCAAGAAACCCTCAACTGTGGCAAAAACCATACCCAACCAGGGGTCACAGCTCTGTGGAAGACATAAGGCATACCTAGTAAACCCTCAAGTACATACCAGTGGCAGCTTAACCTCAAAACCAGGACCGTACACCAATCCAGTCACCTCATCAGCATACAAAGATACAGGTACAGGAGGCAGTGCAATCTGTCAGACCCTGTCACCTCAGCCAGAATACAGCAATACAGAACAAGGAGGCAGTGCAACCAGTCCAGATCCAGTCACATACAAAGATACAGGTACAAGAGGCAGTGCAAGCAGTCAGGCACAATCACCTCACCCAGAATACAGGAACAATATACATACAAGAGGCTGTGCAGAAGTATACAGGAGCAATATATGCAGGAGGAAACCAAACCAGCCTCAAGAAGAACCAAACAAACATGAAAATACACATACAGGAGGCTGTGTAGAAGTATACAGGAGCAATATATGCAGGAGGAAAGGAGATCAGTCTTAACCAGAACCAAACAAACCACCAGTATTGCAGAGCAATACATGTAGGTAGAATCAAGTAGCACTGAACAAACTACCAGTACAGCACAGAAATATATCTTATCTGCACTCCACAGTAATTTATGAAAGGCTGTGCATGCATGAAACACCCTGTACAAGCTTTTCCCAACCAGCAGAAATGCCTCATGTACCTGTATCCCACCATAACAGGGGAAGCCCCAGGGCACCCTCACGGGCAGCCCTGAGCATCCCCTGAGGACCAGATTTTCTATTTAAGGAGGGCATCTCTGCCCTATCCAGGTTTTATCCTCATGCTATAAGAACCCATCACCATCCACTCATCTCATCATCCATCTGTGGTACCTACCCAGATAAAATATTATTAGCAAAAATCAGTCATAAAAGGAAAACAAGAAATCAGAAACCAATTTATCAACCATCTTTTAGGCAATTAAATCATCTAACAGGTGCTTGAATAAGGTTTGTTCTGTGACCTAAATATTCAGAACCAGATTAAAGAAAAAACACCCCTTATTCAATAAATAAACCTTATAAAGAAAGAGAGCACAACAAAAAGCAACTACCAACCTTTCCACTACCCAGCCCCCTGTGGGTAAACCCATCCTTGGCTCCTCTCCTGAATCATCCCTTTGATAAAGCCTTGAAACCTTTAAATTTGGGATATTGTTTAAGATCACATATATCTGATCAATCAGTGACCAATAACCCTAACACATCTGGTCCACTCTTCAAAAACAATCCTACAAACCCAAAGCTAATAATTAATCATAGGTTGATCTGAGACCTATATTAAGTCTAAAAACAAACAAGCCACCAATAAAAAAACATTGGAAGACTTACTATAGTTTAGAAGGGAAGGCAATTCAAAACAACCTCAGTTTACTAATACTATTAAGGAGTAGAAGTAATACTGAATTCCCCTTCAAAGACTTCCAGAAAGCTATTTTCTAAATTAACCATTATCTCATTAGGAGTCCCACAGCCAAGATCTTTGGACCAGCAATGGAGGCAACAGTGAATCAACAAGAGGCATGGGAGCTGTGTGGAGATGTGGAGGGGTCAGGAAAAAGAAAAAAACTCATGGGGTACGGGTGGCAAATTGGAGCTCATCATGATGACTGAGCGCAGGGACTCAACCTCTGCAGGAAGCGTTGTGGTCAGGGGAGATGTGGTTGGAGTGGTGGACACCAGAGGAGTGGGTGATGGTGGACGTTGGGCCCTGCCAGCAGGGGTATTGGAGGCTTAGCCACTCAAACAAAGATGGGAGCCATGTTGGGCCCATGTGGTGCCTGGCTGAGTCCAACATTTAGGTTTTGGCCTTGGCCCCAGGCTTGAGTGGAATCTCCCCAGGCGGTGGCGGTGGGGTAGTCCGCGCATCAAGGCGGTCCGTGGCCTCTGTGACGGGCAACAAGGAGGAGGTGTGGTCTGGCTCTGGAGTCCAGTTTTTGGTCCCAATAGGTTTTTCATCCTCCACCACAAAGTCGGCCATTGGTCTGCAGTGGTGATGTTTGCAATGGGGACCAGAGGTAGAGAAGTGTGGAAAGAGATTGTGTGTTTGGTATATTCCTTGCAACAATATAAAATTCTCCCCAAAAATCTTGCTCCAAGTTCTGGAAAGCCCACTAGCCCTTGAGTCACACTCCTACACCTCTGAAATTATTAATTGAAATCCACTTCCACACCCAAGCTGGAAACCACTAAAGCTAACTTGAAATGAAATAATAGTAAGTAAACAAGTTGGACTCCCCAACAAGCTCTGCACTTGAACTATTTCCCTAAATATGACCTCCAAGAACTCTTGCTGGTAATTACCCTCCAAAGTAACAGAAGAAAGGAATCTAACTATAATTTGCCATGATAATCTCCAATAATGATGATGTGATCTCCAATAATGGTGTCACAATCACCAATGATGGTCCCCCCCTTCCTCCCCCTCATACAACAAAAGAAAATCTTCCTTATATACACAAAAAATAACAAAGGAACATAAACTTCTAATGAAAAACACCTTTTCCCACCGCCTACGTGCAATCTGCACTGATCCTCCTTACTAATAGTCTGATCATTACCCAATCTGATGATCTGAAGTAGATTTGATGATCCTGTAGCCAATTCACCCTAACAGTTGAGTTGCGCTGATGCATAACTAACAACAGATCCTTGTTGATCTTCTCTAGCAGATCACTTCAGATCACGCATGTGACATAAATACAAATACCCAACAATCCACATGCCACCTCCTCAACTTTAGCCTTTGTTGCCCCACAGTTCTCCACAATCTCAGTGCATATCCCATAATTGTGGATCATCCCAAACTTGCCCTCCGCCCCATCCCTGCCACAAACATTGCCACTGCGGACCAATGGCCAATGAAAACTCCATTGAGACCAAACACTGGACTCTGGATCTGGACTGCGCCTACTCCTTGTTGCCTGTCTCAGAGGCCACAGACCACCTTCCCCCCCCCTCCTTGATGCGCAGACTACCCCACTGCCACCACCTGGGGAGATGCCACCCAAGCCTGGGGCCAACACCACAACCTGAATGTTGGACTTGGGACCAACACTGCTCCTGTCTTTGTCTGAGTAGCTATGCCTCCAATACCCCCGTGGTCAGCGCCCAACGCCCCCCTCTTCTGTCCCCCCTCACCCAGTCCTCCAGCATCCACCACTCCAACCACAATAACTCCTGCGGAGGTTGAGTCCCCGCACTTGGTCATTGTGATTAGCTCTGATTTGCTGCCTGTACCCCATGATTTTTTTTTTGACCCCTCCATATCTCCACACAGATCCCGCCCCTCTAATTGAGTGACTATTGCCTCCATTGCCGGTCTGAAGATCTTTGTGTTGCTGGTCTCCAATCCGGACCCCATCACCTCAACTCTCCTTTCAGTCCTCCAACTCCTGCCTGGTCTCTCCCTACCACACAGCCATCAAAAGCAACAACAAAGAAGGCGTCTGAGGAATTGAGGAAGCCAAAATCAACCAGTACCTCCACAAATTGGATGAACAAATACTGGCCATCCTCCAATGTTTGGTCAGGATCCCAGTTTCAGAGCATTGCAAGATCCTCTGCAAGCATCATTGTGCCAGTGGTGAGCTCCACCGCAGGCTCTGTGGCACCATCTTCTTTCCTTAGGTTTCTCCCTCCTCTTAAATTATTGCCACCCCCCCTAAATTTTGTATATAGCTCCTGAAATAAATATGATGCCTGGCAGGCCCCAGAAAGGAATCCTCTTGATTCCCCACACCATCCTACAAAATGAGACACACAAACAAAAGAAACTCTACAACCCCTAGTGAGAACCCCTCCGTATCTGAGAATGAGAAAAATAAAACTGAGACACCTGAGACAAAGAATAAATAAGGAAAAGAATCCAAAATCTGCAAATACATATCACCTAAGGGACCTGGACCACCCCAGACAAAGGCCTTGAAGACTAGACCTTCCACCCTGCTCTTGTGATCTGAGCTTCCCCATCCCCCCACAACTTGAACATTGACCCCAAAGTTCATTCCTCCAAGGACTCCTCCTCCAAAGATGCCTTCTCCTCTGCAGCTGGCTCCCTTACATCAGCCTTCTCTTGATTTTTATCCCCTGAACCCATGGTTTCATCAAAGTCTGTAGCTCCCCGCACGTGAAACTTCTTCATGTGAGCCACCGCTGCCTTCTGCTTGAGCAGAGTGCCATCCAATTCCTCCAACTGATAACTTCCACCCAGAAACTGACTAACAAATCAATAAGGACCGTTCCAGAAATCCTCAAAAAGCTTATCCCATGGCATCTCCAAGCTCTTATTATAAAGCAGAACCAGGTTAACTCTCCGCAAAGGGTTGCTTGTACCAGTACAAAACCAACTTAGTCCAACTGTCCCAAAGCCTCTTTGCGGCCCTTGCCATCATCTCCTTTTGCCAGAAAAGTTGCACTGCCCGCACCACAACTAGATCCCCCATGGTCTTAACCTTCCACCAGTTAATAGCAAGATAATTCAAGTTTTGGCATCTACCAGAAGCACCAGCTGCTTTCCATACTAGAGCTTTTAAGGCAAAGAACCCATCCCCCATGTGACCAATATCCAATCCGCAAGTAGCACAACTGGCAAGTTCTCCTACCACTTCTTCCCATTAATTCCACAGATCTTGACCATTGCATCCTTGATTGGCTGATGCCCCCTTTCTATTGCCCCTGCTCCCTCCGGATAATATTTGTTAACTTGCCCAAAATTTCAGCCGCAAGATTTGACCAGCCTCCAAAGATCACACCAAAACTCCACCCCTCCGTCCAACTTGACAAGCTGAAAAAACCCAAAACAAGCAAACCAATCCTCCTCCAAAAAATGCCCCACCTTCTCCCCCAACAGCTTAACCAACAGATGCGCCTCCACCCACCCCAACAAGTTTTCCCAAGCCACAAGCAGATATGGGAACTTTCCTGCCTTGATATGGACCACTTCCAGAGAGACCCTCCCAAAAAGGGCATACTCACCCGTTGGAATACCCACCTCCCTAGGTAATCTGGTACTCTGCTGCTGACAAGCTTTGCAACTCTGCACCCAATCTTCCACCATTTGCCCCAGACCGGGCCACCAGAACCTGGTCTTGACCCTCCTCTGCGTCTCTGCCTCTCCCCAATGGCCTAAGTCATTGTGAAGACTCCACATCAAATCCTCCTGATCCTCCTGCCTTGTGACCACAACCAAGGGTATTGGAAGTGCCCGCTTCCACAACTGCCTGTCCTGGAAAAAGAAAAGCAAAAACTTCTGCCAAAACCATCTAACCTCCATTGCCAACAAACCTTGAGGAAAAAGAAGTGTCCAAAGATACTTCTCCAATGCCTGAAACCTTCTGCAATGTTTCAGGGGAAGATTCCCAACCTCTGAAGCCATTGCTGCCACCGTCAGAAGCTTTTTATCCATGTCAAAATCCCCTTCTGCCGCACACCAGACCTCCAGATAGCAAGACAAAGCATCCAGCATTGTAAACACCTTCCCTGAAATGTGCCTGACCCTGAAATTGAACAATTGTAAGTATGCAATACACTGTGTCATAGGAGCATTAGGCAAGGTTGGGGAATTAATCATCCTAGCCAGCCCTTCTGCATCCACCAGGAGTTCAAAAGACACCCCCCACAGCATATGCTGTAATCTCCACACAATCCTTGTCACCCCACACAACTCCAAATTGGGCTGCAAGTACCAAGATTCTACCTCCAAAAAGGTTACCAACTCTTAGAGTACTGGCCTGTCTTTTCCTTCATCTTCCTGGGTCAGCACACCGCCCGCACCAAACTTGCTTGAGTCCACCGCTAGCGGGATCCATCCTTTTTTGTATTCAAGGTCCTTTAACAGTATTTGCCGCCCAATGATCTCCTTCAGCTCCTGGAACATGCAATTGCATTCCTCCATCCACACCCACTCCGCCCCTTTCCTAATCAGTTTCTGCAACGGGCTAGCTATCTCTGCAAAAAACTCAATGAAGATCTGTACCCATCCAAAAAGACCTAGAAACTGGGAAACATGAGTAGAATTCTGCAGAGTAGGCCATTCCAAAACTTTTTTAACTTTTGCCTTAGTGATTTTTCTCCCTTTTGAAGAAACCTTGTGGCCAAGGACTTCTAAGGCCAGAATGCACACCACAAACCTTTTACTGGAAACGGTCAAAACTGATTCCTCAATCCAGAACAGGATTCTCTCCAAAGTCCTTGCATACTCCCAGACAATCCACCTGATTCACAAATTTCCCACAAGAGTTCCTCCTCCGTAGTTTCTCCATGGACCCTTGATAGCCTCATCATTGATGAATATCCACACTGTTTCTGGAACATCATCCTGCAAAATCCATGTCTTCTGCGCCTGGTAAACCACTACCAAATTAGTTTCCCCCTGCAGAAGGCGCATTAACTGAAGTCGCCCCAACCGCTGTGGTGTCATTATATAGCCTTGGGTCGGGGACTGCGTCGCGGCCTGCGCGCTCAGCATCTGGTAGGTTAGGCTCAGCAGTGGGGGTGCGCCGGTCCTCAGCAGTAGCCGCTGCGGGCTCAGCAGTAGCCGCTGCGGGTTCAGCAGTAGCCGCTGCGGACTCAGCAGTGGGCGCGGCGGGAACGGGCACGCGACTGCGGGCCGGGCCTGACTAAGGGAGGCGGGCCGCGACCCGCTTGGGTGTCCGACTCATGGATGGAGCTGGGCCAACCAGGTTCTTGGAACGGCTAGTCGGGGGAGGAAAAAGCGGGGCGATATGCGTGGGCGGCCGCGCGCAAGCGCGGGCCGGCCACGGGACGGGAAAATCCACAAAGGCGCGTCGGGTGGATGCGCGCAAGCGCGGTGAACCTTGGGTATTGCGCGGCGGAGGGCCGCGCCACAAAAAGACGAACCGGATGCGCGTAATGACAGGCGAGCTGGCGGGGATAGGGTATGGGTTTAGGGATGGGTCAGGGTTCTGGGTCTAGGGTTCCTTCTTCATGGTTGTCAGTCTGTCTTTGTGCTTGTGCTTAGGTTAGGGTTGAGGGGGAGGGCTCAAATACCCTTCCCCTTGACTCCGGGTTGTAGGGGGGGATCTCATCATCATCGACTACCTCTCTCTCACTCTCTCTCTCTCTCTCTCTCTCTCGGAGTAAAGAAAAGGAGGCATTCTCGGTCTTACAGACGCTAGGACCATTGATCCCATAACTAGGGACAACTTCGTGAGGGATAACCTCTAAAGTTTCCACATCTGGGGGTCTGGCCGGGAACTTTCGATCCGTTCTCAGTCTCTTGAAGATTATGCAGAATGCTACCGACAACCACTCCGGGATCCAATGCTCCCCTTCCCTACCCTCCACGCCCGACTCCCGTCTCTTCTGCTCAACCCCCTCCGCCGCCGTCCGCTCATGCTCCTAGAGTTAGCGGGTTCGCTCCTCCCTTGGAGGGGTCGTCGGACATGGCGGCAGAGGCCCCTTGCCGCGTTTGGTTGAGGCCGAGGGATTTCCCTCATCTTCGGTTCAGTACTTCGGATGTCGAGCGGTTCCTTTCTAGGTTCGAAGGGATCGCGGACTCGGAGGGCGCGTCGGGCGCAGATAAGGTTTGGACTATCGTGCTGTTCATTACCGAGGAGGAGATGCTGCGGGACGTGGAAGAAATGGTTGGATACGAGAGGCAAGACTGGGGGAAGTTGAAAAGCGAGATGTTGGCGAGGTGGGGAAAGCGTGAACCTCGGTTTCGGGAAAGCGACTTCGATCGAGCTGCGGAGGAGGCAATCAAGAATGGCAGGGTGCAATCGCGCAAAGGATTAGTGGAATATATTTCAAGGTTCAAGCAAATCTACGGGTACCTTGCAAAGAACGAGGTTGTCGCGGGTCAAACGGGTGCCATGAAGCGGGCGTTTCTGGGGGGTCTTGCGCCCCAGCTCCGTTCCAGAGTGCAACGATACCTGTACGACCACGGCCTGGTTAAGAGGTCTCTGGATGGGAGCGTCGCGATTCTCCCCGATCTTTCGGTTATCCGTCAAGCCGTGGAAAGCGAAATCGATTTGGACGAGCTCATCGCGGATACGGCACGAACGTACCCGTCTTCCTCCAAGAAATCGGTCACAATCTCGGCGCTGGCCCCCAACCAAACTTCAGCTGCGCGGCCGCCAACGCCCTCTCATGCCGGACTTTCCCAGCAGCCTCCGGGACCATCAGTCGGGGAGATAACGGAGATTCTGCGGGACATAAGGGTTTTCCTCAACCGGACACCGGCTCCTACAGCTCCGGCAGCCGCACCGTTTCCGGCGGCTCCTTCTCAACCGCGCGCGGTGCCGCCTCACATGGCGGAGGGGTTCCAGCCCCCTAGCGGATCATCCGGATCGTACGGGTCGCCGCAATGTTCATATTGCGGGGTGAGAGGGCACTGGAAGTCAGTTTGTGAGGACCTCACTCGGGACATGGACGAAGGGCTTGTTTGCGCATCCGGGATGACGTACATATTTCCGACGGGTGAATCGGTGGACCTGACTAAGGACAAGCCGCCACCAATGGTGCAAGTGCGGGAAAGAGCGAAGGCTAAGACCAAGACTGCTCGGGTCTCGCTCGGAATTGTCACCGCGCCCGGAACCTGGGTAGCACCGAGAGTGGAGGCTGAAGTCAGGGCATTGGCGGCAAATGAGCGTATTGCGATGGATGTCGACGAGCGACCAACGGCCTCAAAGCCAGTTGCGCAAGTACCGATTTTGGACAGGCCGTCCTCTAATTCCGCGGGAAAGAAGAAGGCCGCGGACATTGTCCGAAGGGTAATGGGAAACGACTCGCCAATACCCCTGACCCTACGAGAGCTAGCGGCGGTGTCCCCCGCGGTCGTCAACGAGATGTTTAAAAGATTGCGGTCAGGGTTGGGTGCCGACGACGGTTCAGCCGGTTAACGTGGCGGAGGAGGAGGTGGATCCCGGGCTGTGCCGGTTGAAGTCGGTATCCGTCCCGCTTGCTTATGTCGCAATGACCATTGCCGGGCGGAAGGTGTGGGCGATGGTGGATAGCGGGTCGATGGTCAACCTGCTCCCATCAAGGTTGGTGGACGAGCTCGGTCTGGTGCGGACGAAGTGTGCGATGGGTCTTCGGGCGTTAAATGGCGGGGAATGCCGCGTGGATGGAGTAGTAGAGGCGGAGGAGGTGGAAGTCGCCAAGGTCTGTAAGCCTCTGTCATTTCTCTCAGTGGAATGCGGAGACGTGATTCTAGGACGGCCATTCATGTTTGGGTTCCGAGCCCAAATGGCCTTCAACGCCGAGGAAGGAACGGAGGCGCTGACCGTCGAAGACTCGCTCGGAGCACGGTTTGAGACGACGATCTGCGATCACGGGAGAGGGAAATGGGTACAGGACCCAATGTCTGGCGGCAACGAAGAGTCCAGCGCGGGGGTTGACCGTAAGGGTTACCCTGCGGAGGATTTTTCCTAGTCGGCCGCGGGGACCGTGCGGAGCAGGCTCCGGCTCAGCACGGGCGGCCGACAGGCAAGGAGCAAGCGGGGGAGGGCGCGCGTTGGGCGCAGGTGCCAGAAGTAAGTCCCATTCCTCAGTATGCATCGCCGGAAGGCGCTACGCTTCAAAAACCCTATCATCGTGCCACAGTCGTGAGCAAAGGCAAAAGCCCCGGTCTGGTCATTTCTAGGACTTACGACGGCAACGATTGGGTCTGGATGGCGCGGTGTAACGCGGGCAAGTACAAACCGGTAGCGCGGAAAGTCCGGCCGCGGAACGAGCCAATGCCTCAGGGGCTCAACGGACCCTTACGACCGATCGCGTGGTCCCGCGACCCGTGGGAGACACCCCTTAGGAAGAATGGATGGGTAACGCGGTCGGCGCGAATCACGGACGAGCGGGTGGACGCCCTTAACTTCGGACCGACGGGATGGCTGAGTGCGGAGGAGATGGATCTGCTGGTGTTGGTATTGGTGATGAGGGAGAAGGCGCTTGCTTTTGGACCGGACAAGCGCGGGTTGTTGAGAGGTGAGATCGGGGACCCTTACGTTATTCCCACTGTTCCTCACGAACCGTGGCAAATCAAGCCGATTCCGATCCCCCGTACTGTTCGGGAGCCCTTTCTGGAGCTGGTACGGGAGCGCGTGAGGACGGGGCTTTACGAGCAATCCACGTCAAGCTACTCGAGTCCTATCTTCGCGGTCGTTAAGCAGGACGGGAAGTCGCTAAGGATTGTTCACGACCTTCAGAGGCTAAATTTGTTCACTATTCGCGACGCGGGGCTTCCCCCGCGCGTTGAAGAATTTCTGGAGTCGATGGCCGGGCGCGCTTGCTACGGGCTGGTGGATGTGATGGGGGGATATGACCAGCGAGAACTCCACCCCGACTCGCGGCCACTGACGGCGTTTGAAACCGGGCTTGGGAGGATGCAGCTGACGCGGCTACCGCAAGGTGCGACCAACTCAGTGGCGGTATACCAGGCCCAAATGACCTGGATACTACGCAAAGACCTTCCGGAAGGTGTGCAAATCTTCATCGACGACGCTGGCATCAAAGGCCCCAGAACGGACTACAAGGGCGCGGTCCTAGAGGATGCACCCGCGATCCGGCGGTTCATCTGGGAATACGCGGAGACTCTGGAATGAGTCCTCTTCCGAATTGAGGAGGCAGGCCTCACTGTGTCCGGTAAAAAGTTGGCGGTCTGCGTTCCAGCGCTCAAAGTACTGGGGCATGTCGTGGCCTACAACGGGAGGCGAATAGCGGAGAAGAAGCGGAATAAGGTTCTTGAATGGCCGACCCCTTGGACAGTGTCGCACGTCCTGCAGTTTCTGGGGTTGTGCAGCTACGTCCGCATGTTCATCGAGCGGTTCGCGGAAGTAGCAAGCCCAATGCGGGCATTGACGCGTAAGGGGGCGGAGTGGAAGTGGACCGAGGGATGCAATGCCGCTTTCGCGAAGCTCAAGGAAATCGTGGGGCGCGACATCGTCCTTTGGGACCTCGATTACGACGCCGGAGGGATACGCCTGGCGGTTGACTCTAGCGAGTTCGGCGCCGGGGGGGTCTTGACACAGGAGGAGGACGGAAAAGATAGGCCGGTGCTCTACGAATCGGTCACCTTTACTGCGACGGAGAGTCGGTATTCGCAGCCGAAGCTGGAGCTGTGCGGTGTCACCAAGATCGTGCGGCGGTTGCAGCACCTTTTGTAGGGCGTGCACTTCGAGCTCCTGGTTGACGCGGAGGCCTTGGCGCGAATGATTAACTCACCAACGCTGCCGAACGCGCCCATGACCAGGTGGGTAGCGTTCCTCCAGTTATTCTCCTTTAACGTGGTACACATCCCAGGAAAGGCGTTCACGATGCCGGACGCACTGTCGCGGTACCCGCGGGACGACCCATACGAGGGGGCGGAACCTTTGGACGTGGAAGCTCCGGTCGTTTGGGTAGCAAAGACGGAGGCGGCGGTTTGTCTTCCGTTGCGTCAGTCGGGACGTTACGCGGTCCTGTGCTCTTATTTGCAGGATCTCCGGTTCCCCGAGGGCACGACGGAAACGGTCACCCGATGGGTGAGGCAAAACGTTCTGAACTTCTTCTTACAGGACGGTCAGTTATGGCGGCGGAGCGGTTCCGTGCCTCTCGTGGTCGCAACTTCTAGGGCGGACCAGGAGGTGATTCTAGGAAGTCTGCACGACGACCTTGGTCATTGGGGTGAGGTCAAGACGCGGAGGAGGGTGAAAGCGAGGTTTTGGTGGCCGGGGGTCGTTCGCGCGGTGCGCAACTGGGTGAAGTCGTGCGAGGCCTGCCAACGGCAAAGCTCGAGGCTGCCCAAGGAGGTCGGCCGCCCCACGGGCAAGGACGCGCTGTTCGGGCGCGTTTCGCTGGACGTGGTCCACATCAAGGCGGGTAAGTTTGCGTATTTGCTGGTTGCGCGCGACGATCTGTCTGGGTGGGTGGAAGCAAGGCCCCTAGCAAAACTATCGGCGGAAAAGGTGGCTCAGTTTCTGGAAGAAGACTGGTTCGCGCGCTACGGGTCGCTTCGCTTGGTCACCGTCGACGGAGGGGCGGAGTTTTGGGGACGCCTGATGACGCTGGTGCAGAGTTGTGGAGCGAAATTTGGCCGCGTGACGGAATACTACCCGGAGGGCACGGGGATGATCGAGCGGGGGCATCAACCAATCAAGGATGCCCTGGTGAAAATGTGCGGCGAAGACGGCAAAAGGTGGCAGGTGGCACTCCCCGCGGTCCTTTTCGCCGATTGGATCTCCATGAAGCGGTCGACGGGGTATTCGCCTTACGAGCTACTCTACGGGCAGCGGCCCGTGCTTCCCGTGGACATCGAGCTGAACACGTTTTTGGGCGTGGATTGGTGGAAGGTTAAGACGTCCGCGGATCTGATCGAGGCGCGGGCTGAACAGCTCCTTAGGCGTGAGGAGACCTTGGGAAAAGCCGCGGAGCGGTTGAAGAAAACCCGGACGGCGTCAGTCTGCTATTGGGACAAGCGCTGTTCCCATCGGCTCCGGGATCCGCTGCGGAAGGGGGACCTGGTGCTGCTGTATAATCGGAGTCTGAAATCCCAGTGGGGCCGGCTTTTCGCCAACCGGTGGAACGGGCCGTACCGCGTGGCCTCTAAGTTCTTGGGCGGCAGCTACGGACTTGAGGAATTGGACGGGACGCCGCTCAAGCGGAAGGCCGCGGCTTCGCACGTGAAACGCTTCTTTGCGCGCGGTTCCACTTCCTTTGACGAGACGGCGAGCAATGATTTGGGGCCCGGGGGCGAATCGGTTCCAGAGTCCGACGACGGCGCGGATTGTTCGGACAGCGAAGTAGCGGCGCGCGACGCGCGGCCCCGGAGAAGTAGGAGGTTGCAGACGGCTGGGGACAGCTGCCAAGCTGGGGGGGGTGCTAGGTGGTTAAGCTTTACTTGGTAAGGGGGTGCTCTAGCCGGTTCACAGCCGGGACAACTAGACACCCCAGAATGTTTGTTTCCTTATGCTTTGGTTTGGGCTTGGCTTTGGATTGGTACTGGCTATGGTTTATTTATTGCAGGTATGCGGGCGCGGCGTGGCGTTGGGCCTGCAAACGCGAGGACAAGCCCCGCGCACGGATGGCGGGACGAAGAGCTCTGCAAAAAAAAAAAAAAAAAAAAAAAAAAAAAAAAAAAAAAAAAAAAAAAAATGGAATGAATGGAATAATAAATATAGGATATTTTCTTTCTCTTCTTTGGATTCGGGCTGTTTTCTTTCCTTTTTTTCCTATTTCTCTCCTGTTTCTTTCTTCAACGGACGGGCGCGACGGGCAGGGATGGTATGGATGCGGATTAAAGCTTAGCTTGGTAAGGGGGTGCTCTAGCCGGTTCACAGCCGGAACGACTAGACACCCCAGAATGTTCGTTCCCATCGCTTCTCCCTTATACTCCCGGTTGTGAGCGCGTGCTGTCAGCGCGGTGTTTGTTTTGTTTTGTAGTACGGGTACGGGGAACTGTGTGGCAGTCCGTCTGGGGCGGTCCAGGTACCCCTTTTTCTTGGAATAACTGGTCACTTACGGTTTCTCACGGAGGGAGCGCGCGGACGTGGATCTCAACCTCAACCTCACTCACACTCACTTCTCACGCGGACGCGGATCTCGGCACTCACACTCACTTTCCACCCGGACGCGCGGACGCGGCCCTTTCTTTTCCTCGCGCAGCAAGATGTATTTCTCCAAGGATCGGGGTACAACAATAGGACAAGAAAGTAAGCGGGAAAGGAGAAAAGGAAGGGGACGGGACGTCTAAGCCATTCGCATCATTTCCTCCATGTCCGCCCTCGATGATGCCAGAAGGGCCCGGTAAGACGCCAAGAACTCGCGCCGGGATTCGGAGGACTGGGCTCCGGGGGTCGCCAGGAAGTTGCGGAGCATCGCGGTCGACCGTTCCGCGAACGCCTCGAAGCCAGCCGCCGGGAGTGCCATCACGACCGGGATCTCCGGGATCTCGGGGGAGTTGGAGGAAGGCGGTGCCGGTGCTGGGACGGGGCTTGATCCGAGCGGGCGAGGAGGTGATGAGGGGGTCCCTGGGGCATCGCGCGGAGGGCTCGGTCCATCTGGGGGCGATGACAGAACGATGATCGGGGACGGCGGAGGAGGGACCTCGGGGGTAGTAGGCCTCCCATCCGAGACCGCTGGTGACGCGGGCGGCGGTGGAGTACCTTGCGGAGCCGGGGCGGAAGGAGCTGGTGTAGGGGCCGGAGGGGGAACCGGAGCTGCAGCAGCGCGACGCCGGAGAATCTCATCGAGGCGCGGGTCCCTCGCGCCTTCCCTCATCCGAACGCGGTCCGACCAGAATCGTACGGCCCTCCGATAGTCGTTAACGGACAAGAAGTCCTCCTTCTGCGGCGGTCCCGCGCGGCAAAAGGGGGAAGCCAAGTCGCGGCCCTCGCTTGGCGGAGGGCGGCGGGAAGGGGAGCCCGGCGGAGTCCACGAGTCCTCCGAGATGGTGTTGTTGTCCAAAACCACGAACGGGTTGGGACGAGCCCTTTTGCGCGGCCTGGGGCGCGAGCCAAAGTTGGGGGGAGCTCGGGGCATGCCATCGCTAAGCGAGCAACGGCGATGGCCGCAACGGCAAGCGACACAGGCGCGTCAACCAGGAGCGATCAAGCATGCCTGCCCGGTCCGGGCGCAGAATTCGCAGGGGAGCATGACGGCGATGAGCGTGGAAGGGGAGTTGGTGGAGTGTGAAAAGGGGAGTGGGTAGAGAGGAGCGGGGTGCGGGTAGTCGAGGTGGCGATGGGAAGGGACCTCTGGGGACAGAACTCAAGTTGGGGGGGGATGTGGTGTCATTATATAGCCTCGGGTCGGGGACTGCGTCGCGGCCTGCGCGCTCAGCATCTGGTAGGTTAGGCTCAGCAGTGGGGGTGCGCCGGTCCTCAGCAGTAGCCGCTGCGGGCTCAGCAGTAGCCGCTGCGGGTTCAGCAGTAGCCGCTGCGGACTCAGCAGTGGGCGCGGCGGGAACGGGCACGCGACTGCGGGCCGGGCCTGACTAAGGGAGGCGGGCCGCGACCCGCTTGGGTGTCCGACTCTTGGATGGAGCTGGGCCAACCAGGTTCTTGGAACGGCTAGTCGGGGGAGGAAAAAGCGGGGCGATATGCGTGGGCGGCCGCGCGCAAGCGCGGGCCGGCCACGGGACGGGAAAATCCACGACGGCGCGTCGGGTGGATGCGCGCAAGCGCGGTGAACCTTGGGTATCGCGCGGCGGAGGGCCGCGCCACAAAAAGACGAACCGGATGCGCGTAATGACAGGCGAGCTGGCGGGGATAGGGTATGGGTTTAGGGATGGGTCAGGGTTCTGGGTCTAGGGTTCCTTCTTCATGGTTGTCAGTCTGTCTTTGTGCTTGTGCTTAGGTTAGGGTTGAGGGGGAGGGCTCAAATACCCTTCCCCTTGACTCCGGGTTGTAGGGGGGGATCTCATCATCATCGACTACCTCTCTCTCACTCTCTCACTCTCTCTCTCTCTCTCGGAGTAAAGAAAAGGAGGCATTCTCGGTCTTACAGACGCTAGGACCATCGATCCCATAACTAGGGACAACTTTGTGAGGGATAACCTCTAAAGTTTCCACACCGCCTTTCAAATTCCATCATTGGACAGGACTCTGGATGTAGCTCCGGATGATTGTACCCCCCCCATGACGTCTACTAACCCGTAGAAGACTCTTCTGGTCATAATCTCCACAAACTCCTCCACCTGTGGAGGCAACACCATGTCTCTGCTTGTGACCAAGTTTGACCTCTTCAGGTTGTGGACAATCCGCAGACTCTTCCTGTCCTGCTTCAGTACCCCAAAAATGGGACTAGAATAAATAGAACAAGAAGGCTTGTACAGACCCTTCTGCAAACGCTCCCGCACCAACTTCATAAACTGATCCCTAACTGCTACCAGAAAAGGAAGGGGTTTGATATTCCAAGAGTTGTGGGGCACCATAGGTATCTGGTAGGGGTCCCCAATCTCATTCCTGAGTAACCCCCGCTCCTCTGGAAAAAAGGACAGCGCCTTCACCTGTGTGAAAATCACTTCCTTGAGTAATTGTACTTCCTCATTTTGAAACCACCCCTCTAGCCCAAAGTCAACTTCCACCATCTGCTCCTCCATCAAGCTTGTTGGATTCTTCTCCAGGATTTCAGGTGTCAAAGGCAACTCATAAGGGTCCCATGACCAACCAATAGACCTCATTGGTTTATTGAGGTCCTGTGGCATTGGATTGTTCTGTGGTTGTGAATTCTTAGCAACCGGTTTGTATTTTCTACCAAAGACTGGCACCTCAACCAACTTTTATACCTTGGTTGTCTCCTCTATTTGTAATTGTCAACCTGCAACAAAATATGGGTTTCTCATGATTGTTGCACAAGGGTAGCTGCTTTTGCTGAGACCCATTTGAGGCGCATACAAGGAAGGACTCACTTTTGATCCAATCCCCACTCCCATCATAGTTGCGCCAATCCCTGCTCTTCTCCATACTTCCCAAAGCACATTGGACAGAGCTACAGGGGTTCCTCCTCCCTTCTCCTTATCTGTCAACCGTCTTTGCAAGGATGGAGCCTTCCCCACACAGGTCACATGTCTGACATCTAAAAATCCTCCACCAAATTGTCATGGCTGCCTTCTGCAAGAGGGAAGCCTTTCCAATTTTCCCATCTGCCACTCTCAGGCCAACAGATGGTTGTCTTGTAGAATTTCCCCAAGGCGTCTGAAACAGTAAAGAGTTCCTCCCTAGTATCTGGACAGAAGCCAAGAGATGCCCAGAAGGCAAAAAGGAACGGCCTACCAAGTATGAACTGAAAACTTCTTACTACCAAATAGGACAGCGGAGCCAATACCTTTGCCACTTCTGTCATCTCCTTCTCCACCACCCCTTCAACCATGCATTCAAAACCTCCCAAAGTCTGAAACCCAATGTTTGCCTTGGGCCAGACCAATCCTGCATTGGTTGCCAGCTTCAATGAAAGGACGTTTACTATTGAACAGCTATCAACCATTTCCCAACACCATTTGCCTCTGATCCACATTTCCACATATCCCAAAGGGCACATCATAGCACTGCTAACTCCTAAAACATCCTCCCCTGTTTTGAGAGAACCAACCTTTGCCTCTTCCCTGGGTTTTGGGTTGTCCTCCTTATTCCCCGCAAACTGCTTGAAGACTGCAACCATTTCCTCCACCATTACTGGTGATATTGCCATTAGTTCCTTCAAAGTTAGGGAAAACAGGTGATCTGTTTCACAAATTCTCCTTGCTACTTCTCTGGCCCTCCTGCAGGATCCCCCTGCTTTGACTAAAACTGCCTGTTCAGGTGATTTTGCAGGAGTTGGACCATCAAGGTCTATTCTCCTCTTGTTGGAGCAGATGGCTCTAAAATCCGCCAAAACTTCCAGGGGTTCCCAAGTTAAAGGAAAAGTGTACCCCACTGAAGCTGTAGCTCCCTTCTTCTCCGCCGCTGCTCAAGCCAGATCTGGCATATCCAGTATAGCTTCTCCTGAAGGGTAAAAGCAATCCCTTCCATCCGTCTTAACTATCTAGCTCCGTATTTCCACACCCAGATCATCACACAACCTTTCAAGATGGCCATCTTCCCCACATTAATAGCATTGGAAGATGCAAGGCTTGCCTTTGTTCCTTGGCAGCGCCCTTGATGGCCCCTGAGTTGGCACATTAGACATTGTTTTTGGTGGTTCTGGGACTGTTGCGGCTGGCTTTACTATAGCTTTCTACCAGAAAAGACTCATTTTGTTAAACATCTCCATCATTTCAGCAGTTTCCTTTGGTGTTAATGGCCCTTTTACCCTTTTCACCTGCACATCCTTCTTCTCCAAACCCTTTGGGTCTTCCTCCATAAGTTCTGCTAATTCCAACTTGCCTAAAACTGCCGCGCGGATATCCTTAATGTCCAGGAGTAGGGTTACCCCTCCGTCCCCCAACCTACAAATTAATCCTTGGTTGTAAAGCTTTCTGTGGACCCTTCTGCGCAACTTGGAGCTAAGCCCCCGCATAAAAGTCCTCTTGACAGAGCCAGTATGATCCTCCAAAATTATTTTGCAGAAAAGGTACTTCAAAATGCAATCAAATGAGGAACAATACACACCAAAAAACGTCCTTGAGGAAAAACCTCCTTCCTTTTCCATTTTGGTTGCAAGGCACTTGAGATCCACTTCCTGGAACCTCTGATCCCATGATCCCCATTTTCCACTATTTCCCCCTGCAAATTTTCCCAATTCCATTCTCCCTAACCCTCCATATCCTCAAGGTCCCCAAAAGTCAAAAACTCCGGCCCATTCTTGTCATTGTGCCTGCAAAAAGCATGCACTGCACCAATTCCAAGCCCTCAGCTAATGTACTCTGGAATAGAAAGTCTGCCAATGTGCTTCTCTGAGCCTATTTTACTGCGGACTTTCAACCAGAGCTGAGCCTCTCCAAGTCAAATTTCCAGTGCTGAGCCTACTTGCCTCCATGTCTATAAATAACCACCACAGCAAGGACAGGGCGGAGGACAAGTCCACAAGGATCCAGGGGTTGGAGCAACAAACAAAGACCTGCGGTGGCCTAGACAACAGGAATTGCAGGCTGGGCAACCGGCGGTTTGGGTGCACATCCTCTGCATTTTTGTGCAGTACTCACACGTTTCCATGATGGGGGGTTTCTTTCTTTCTTTCTTTTGGAGTTTGGAGTGTGACTACGAGTTTGGGGTTTGAGGGGTTTAGCAGAAATTCTGGCATTGTGGAGCATGGGAATCCTGGGGACAGAATTCAAGTTGTGGGGGGATGTGGTGGTTATTTACAGAAATGGAGGCAAGTAGGCTCAGCACTGGACATTTGAATTGGAGCAGCTTAGTAGTGGTTGGAAGTTTGCAGCACAATAGGCTCAGAGAACCATGTTGGTGGACTGTCTATTCCGGAGTTCATTAGCTAAGGGCTCAGCATTGGTGCGGCGCGCACTTTTTGGGGGCACAATGACAAGAATGGGCCAGAGTTTTTGCCTTTTGAGGACGTCACATGTTCAAACATAACTTACCCTCCGCGGCTGTGGATTTAATAATTTGGAACCAAGTGATCAAAGCTAAGCAGTACAGATTAGGCCAATTATGGGATATACACTGAGGTTGCAGAGCTGTGGGTCAATGAAAGCTAAAGTTGAGGAGGTGGCATGCGGATTGTTGGGGATTTGTAATTATGCCCCATGTGGGATCAGGAGTGATCCGCTAGGGAAGATTGACAAGGATCTGTTGTTAGTTATTCATTGGCATGACTCAACTGTTAGGGGGAATTGGCAACAGGATCATCAAATCTACTGCAAATCATTGGATTGGGTAAGGATTGGACTATTAGTAAGGATGATCAGTGCAAATGCATGGAGGCAGTGGGAAAAGGAGTCTTTCATGAGCATTTTACGTTCCTTTTTTGGAGTAGCTAAGGAGGGTCAGTGCAGAATGCATGGAGACAATAGGGGTCTTTCATTTGCGGTTTGCATTCTTTTGTTATTTGTTGTATATATAAGGAAGATTTTCTTTTGTTGGAGAAGGGGGAGGGGGAGGAAATTACATGATTAGAGATTATTATTGGAGATTATCACATCATTGGATTATTGGAATATAGAAAAAACATTTCACAGAAATTATAGTTAGATTATTTTATTCTGTTACTTTGGAGTGTAATTACCAGCAAGAGTTCTTGGAGGTCATATTTAGGGAAATAGTTCAAGTGCGTAGCTTGTTGGGGAGTCCAAATTGTTTATTTACTATTATTTCATTGCAAGTTAGCTTTAGTGGTTTCCAGCTTGGGTGCAGAAGTGGAGTTTTATTAGAAATTGCAGAGGTACAGGAGTGTGACTCAAGGGCTAGTGGGCTTTCTGGAACTTGGAGCAAGATTGTTGCAGAGAGTTTTACCAAACACAAAATCTCTTTCCACAACATATACTTCCCCATTGATTGTTCCTTACAGGTAAGCTGCGCTGAAATCAAAACTTCCCAGAGGGTAAGAGACACCATGAGAAATTGCCAGGATGAGACAGAGCATATCAAGGGAAGCAATTGGTGCATAAGTCTCATAGACATTCACACCCATCCTTTGTATATATCCCTTTGCCATGTATTGATATTTCTGCTGAATGAGGTTGCCTTCTGCATCTTGTTTGTGTGCAAGCACAAACTTTCCTCCTTGCACCCTCATTCCTTTTTTTGGTGGGACAGGTTCCCATAGGTCCAGGTTATCAAATTGCTTTATCTTGGCCTTGCCAGACTCTTTCCATTCTTTCCCCCATTTGCCCTTCAACGCCTCTGGCATTGACCAGGGAACCCCCTGTTTGACAGTCTTTGGTAATGCTTCCAGCGCGGCCTTTTCTGCCACCGCCATGAAATCTGTATCCTCTTCACCCAGGCGCAGATGGTTAATAATTTCCATCAGTGGCAGTTTGATGGTCCAGACCGGTAATTACTGGAAAAAGGGGAATATTGCCAAGGTGGAGTGCAAAAACCGGTATTCTTTCTCTGACCAGAATAACCACCTGGCTCCTCCTTCTGGGAAACCTAACATTCTGCACCGTTGACCTCTCTCTTCTAGCTTCCCCCTCCGTTTGGCCAGAACATGGACTATTGCCTTTTCCCCAAAGGGGTATAGGATAGCCAGATTTGGCTTCACCTGTGATAGCAACTCCAGTGGGGTTTTGTATCCTGCTCTTGAGTTAGGGATGCAATTCAAGATATATGCCTTCACTTGGTAGGAAAAGGACCAGAATTTTGTGTCCATCCCACTCTTGTTCAACATGGTCCTTGCCATGTCCCCCAGGGTTTGGTTCACACGTTCAGCCTCCCCATTCTGTTTGGGGTGGTATGGCGGCATGCTTGCCATCTGGACGCCTAGGGGTTCCAATTTCCTCTTCAGTGGCCCAGTATACTTGGCCGCATTGTCACCTCTGATTTAATTTTGGTATTGGCCCTTTGACTTCCAAATGTTCTCCAGCCAGCCCATGATCTTGTTTGGAACTTCTGAACAAGATTTCAATATTGCAATGAACATGTATGTGGACACATGGTCCCTGAATGTTAGAAGAAACCATGCACCAATCAGGTCTTCCTCAAAAGGCCCCGCCACGTTGATGAAAAAAAGATCTAAGGGTTTATCTCTAACAATACCAAACTTGGCTCCCGGGGTCCTTCTGTCAAGGCATTTGGAGACAGCACACCTCTCACAGAAAAACAATTGCCATGGGCCGCTGATCTCTTTGGGGTAGTGCCTTTGTAGGAAGAGCTTTACTACTGCCTCCAACGCGTGCCCCAGGCATACATTCCACTTGTAAATGTCAAATGATGGTTTTGATGTCACCTTCATTGCAATCTCCCCCATAGGGCGCGCGGGGATCAACCAAAAATATTTTTGAAAGAACGTATCAGAAATATTTGGCAAAGGGTTGTGCAGGATGGCATCTAGACCATCATAAGTCAGTTTCCATCCATCCACCAGTAGCCACCTCATTAAACTCTGGACATAAGTATACCTCCTCAGTTATCATTGTGCTTTTTATTGTTGGGATGGCCAGCCTGCCAATGGTTGTTGAAATAACATGGTGTTTTTTAGCAGCCAGAAAGAATTGTTTTGGTACATTCAGTCAGCAAGTTGGCTAAAAGTAGCGAGAGGTGCAACTCACATGTGCACTGGCCCCCAAGTCCAGCAGAATTTCACTGCTGTCAACCTCCAGAACATCTATGACCTGGATGTGGTCACTCTTGCCGTGGGGATGAACTGGTTGTTGTGGCAGTAAGTACCACAAGGTTTGGTTGGTATGATTGGCCGGGGGGATGGTATCTTCCCTGTCCTCACATCCATCCAGAAGGTATCAAATTTTGCATACCAATGGCCATTCCCATGGTAATAGCTGCATTTACATCCATAGGTGTCCAGGAGCGCTTCAAAACTGTGCTGCCCCGCATAGTAGGTTGCTCAATAAACCAACAGATTGGTTTTTGTGGGTGGTTGCTCCTGCCTCTCCAAGCCCAGGGCCTGGCGTTGTGGTGGTATGTATCACCATGAAAAAAATGGTGGTGCCTGCCGGCAGATGTAGCACCTGGGTTTGTGATTGAAACCTGTTTTGACTTTTTTGAGGTTTTGGAGTCAAACATCAAATTGATTTCTGGATGAACTCAGAAGATTCATGCAGAATATTTATGCAATTCATAGATTGAATTGAAATTCATTACATAAAAGGAAGTATTGAGAATTCTTCATTTAAATGTAAGACCATGCTTTGATTGAACAACTTTTCAGAAGTTATGATTGGAATTGTAAATCATGGGCCATGATTTCCAATGGTACAAAGTTCCAGAATGAGAAGAATCAAATTTTTAGATAATGATAATTTCAAATAAATGATGCAAACACAGATTTCCAATTTGCGGTTAGGATTGATGCTTCAGTTTTTTGAGATTAAATCTGATTTCTATTTTTGAATTCTGTAC
Organism: Puccinia polysora; assembly: GCA_025617555.3. NCBI lineage: Eukaryota > Fungi > Basidiomycota > Pucciniomycetes > Pucciniales > Pucciniaceae > Puccinia > Puccinia polysora. The sequence continues at coordinate 55,021,913 of CM062618.1, forward strand.
CTTATACACAAGTTTTAGATAGATATGTGACACAATACCAATTCCTCTGATTTCATCTTTTACCAATATCTAGTACAATAAAAAAAAAGTCCATGTGTCTTTTTATATTTCCTCCTGTTTTGTAAGGAATCACCAGTCAGAAAAATTAATAATGAAAGTCCTTCAGAAATTAGTATTTTTGATATCAACTTACCAAAGAGTTAATTGCCACAAAACAATAAACATCCTTGGAAGTTTGTGCTTTTTTTTCTTCATAAGCCATGCTTGCCACAAAACCTAATATTTTATCTTGATGTATCACAGATATTGATCCACCTTCCTGATAAACCATTTGAGCATTGAGATAATTGAGGCCAAGGTAGGGATTTCTTGAAGTATCAATTTGTTCCAAAGGAGAAAAGGTTTCAACAATGAGGAAATATTTTGCAGAGTTTTTTTCATGAAAGATGGACAATACCTTCCCCATCTCACAAGGGCCTTGATTTGATGTTGATGAAAAGAAAATCTGAGAATTACTTTTATTGTAGCAATGGGGTGTTATGTGATGACCATGGAAGAGCATTGATTTGCAAGGCAACCACTCCAGCTGGTCCCATGGTAAGACATTGTATGTTGAGTTATTTTCAATGAATTGTTTTAATTTTTCTTCTTCCAAAACATTCATGTCTTTTTTAGCCCTTGAAACATCACCTGTCTTGGAAGGATAGAACAAACTTTTCAGATCTTGGAGTTGGTCAGAATTGATCCCCAAAACATTCCAGCTGGATCCAATTTGGTCAACCAAGCCTTGAAGTTTGGCCCTTTCAAGGAATCCATTCAAGAGGGACTTATCAAGGAAAACTTAAAATTAAAAAAAAATCAATTCAAAGTGTGCCACCAAGTATCTACTTTTCAGAAATCTGTGTAACTTACGTGTATTATTATTTTTTTTAACTAATGTCAAGATGTGATTCAGCCTTTCTCCTGACCAACATGAAAATATAGAGGGAGGAACATAGGGCTTGATCATATTAGTTGTATGCTGAGAAAAATGGATTGTTGGCTTGGGTTTGATTTCAGATCCCCAATGCAGCAATAATTCCTCCCGGTAAGCCAGAATTAATTCATCCAATTGGCACAACTGGTAATCTTTAAGTTGATGAGACATTACCAAGTTGATGATACCAATAAGTTTGGAAGTAGTGGAGGTAAGCTTTTGCTCCTGCAAGCTGCTGGCTGAGTTCCAATTCCATTCTGGAATCAAAACAAGCACTACATGAATGGTGTACAAAACCAACCATTCAGAAGCCTTAGGAGTACCAGCAGCAGGCAAACCAATGTTTCTGGGAAACCTAGTAATCCAAGATTGAAATTTGATTGAATTGTTACCCTCTTGAAGACTTCTGAGCTCTTGAGTTATAAGGCACAATTCATTTGATGCAATACTTGTCTCTTCTATCAATGAGCCTGCTTGGTGTGGATTGCTTTGATCTTCAAAAGAGTGGTAGGAGCTTTCATGAAGGGAGCTTTGCTTGCTCTTCCCAGATTCATTTTGGCTTCCTGATTTGCTTCCAATAGATCTAATGGGATTTTTTCCTGGTGAGTTATCTTTTTGCTTTCCTTTGTCCTTTGATTGAGGCCAAGATTTGCATGAGCTGCTTGTGGATTCATTCTCAAGAAGCCTTGGAGAACGTCTTAAAGTTGGTTGAAGATTTTCAGATGCAGAATTTTCCCAACTTCTTGAGGAGCTGGGAGGATGGAGCCCTGGGATTTTCTGGACTACAACAATGGGTACAGAAGTTCTATGCTGAATATTTTATGAGCCTTCTTGCTGCTGATTTGCACAATTTTGAACCTTTTCAATTGGATTGGGAGAAATATCTTCAAGGTTTTTTGAGGAGCTATCTAGGAATGTTTGAAATCTCCTCCTGGTGACTCTTTTGGTGTTTTTGGGTGATAAATAGCGCTTTTGTTTGGATCCAGATTTGAGGCTGCTGACCTGAATAATTGTTACACTTCTTGGGTAAGTGTTTTTCCTCCTTTCCAAATTTTGAAGACTTTGGCCAGCCTTGATTATTCCAAGGTAGGTGATGCTGTAATCCCTTAGAATCCCCAAGATGAAGGTATGCATTGGATCAATTTTTGTCATGTTTGTTGGTGCCCAGTATGGCAGAGTTTGGAAAATTGTGTAGTGGGCACCATGTAGCTTGATAATGTTGGTTTTCTCATTTAATGATTGAGCATTATTCCAATTCTCTGCCCATTTGATTTGATCTTGATTATTTTTTAATGGCCAAGTCTCCTTTTGGTGTTCCAGATATCATTTAGCTTGAGTTTACAGTGGGCACAGAAGATAGTTGCTGAGTGGGATGAAAATGCACCCATTTTACGTAAGGCAGGTGTATCACCAATCAGTGGTAATATGACAGCACGTATTACTCTTCCGTCTAGATATTTGTTAGTTTTTGTGAAGAATAATCCTTTCCAAAGATCCAGTAGCTCAGAGAAAAGAGGCTTGAGTAGATTATTCAGTTGGAATGAGGTGCACTCCTTGGGTGTTGGTGTGAAGCCATACAAAAAAATATAGTGTGGCTTGTAACGTACACTAGGTGGAAGATTAAAACATATTAAGAATATTACACCAAGAGAGATGCTTTTCTCACTGGTCTTGACTCCATTGGGATTCATCCAATCAATGTAAATTCCAAAGACAAGGTTCCCTGGTTCTGCTGTGTAAATCTGATTGGTTTGATCCTTGAATTCTTTCCACATAGTTCCATCCCAAATATCACAAAGTTTAGTAGGATTACTGGCTTGATGCTCTTGAGGTGCACTGAGTAATTCTTCAAAACAAGGGAGCAGAAATTGCCTGGCAATCCACTTCTTGAGCAATTGGTACCCACACTGCTTCAGAGGATAAAAATTAGATTTGTTCTTGTCTTGTTTCCAAAGTTTTGATCCACATGTAACAGCCTTCCCATCTATTGAATTAACTATATTATTGCACTTTGGATAATGCCTGTGTTGTTCACTTTCTTCATCAGTTTGGGCTTCTGAAGAAGAGAGTACTTCATTCAAAGGATAAAGTTGGTAAAAATTTTCACAACAGACATTTTCCACTAGATCATTTGTAATTGAAAATATTTTTTTCAATGTTGAAAGACTTTTGGGTATTTCTGCTGAATAGTTGGTCTGGCCACTGAGAATTGAGTTCATGCCGATTTTCTAATGTTCCATCTTGATAGATTTATGACAAGCATGGTCACCAATGTTTTCCTCAATACTTTGATGAAGGATTTGGAGTGATGAGATCAGGGCGCTTGGAGTGTGATAGAGAAATTGAAGAGGTTTCATCTCAGATGTATTGTAAATTTCCATATTTTCTGGTGGGGAGTATTGTTGTATTTCACCATAGCAAGGATCTATGTCATGGTTTGGCTGTGCATTGGAATCTTCATTTGATGGCCTGAATGTGAAAAATTATAGGATAAATAAGAAATTTTTTGCCAATTGAAGTATACATCAAGGAATTTACTCTTGTGAAAGATTTTCACTTACAGCCCTGATTTTTGCTTCTATTGGTTCCCTGGTGGGGTTTCTTCTGGTGGAGGATTGGAAAATGATTGGATTGGAATTGGAAAATGTTTGGTGTCTTTGGGGAATGTTTGGTGTCTTTGGGGTTTTTGTTTTGCAACAATAAAAATTAATTAGTGACCTTGATAATATTGATAAAATGCAGGAAAAATTCAGTCACATACATTTGTAGAATCATTTGATTGCATGATATGGGTTTGATGTGCTTTTTTGGACCTTCCAACACCATTGTATATTTTCCTTCTATCTTCAAAAGTCCTTTGAGAACATTGAGGACATTTGCATATCCAACTTTTTTCCAACTCTGGTAGTGTTCTCCATAGTTTTAATTGATTTTAATGTTGTGGTGATCAGATTTGCGGAGGTTGTCTGAGATTTATTATATCAAAGGGAAATAGAAATGAATCTGAATGGAACTTTTGATTTGATCTTATACCTCCTGGTGAGCTTAAGTATTCCAACAAAAAAAATGCTTCTATTTTGAATATTCATATTCACTTCAATGGGCAAGGCATTGAACAGTTGATTGTGTATTTTGAAAAAGGTTTCAAACCAATACATCATATCAACTGCTCATGGTTATCCCACCTAAAATAATTAGCCTATCCCATGGTGTTTGAATTCAAATTTAAGTTCAATTTCCTTGATGGAACACCACATATTCTAACTTCATAGTAATTATCTTATAACAAAACTATGATTTCAAATCACCTTCTTGTGTTACAAAATGTTAATGATGCACCATTTGAAGTAAAATCCCAATGCCTAGAGTTAGTGGGCTTTTCTTAAATTACACAATTCACATCTGGGAATGTGTATTTTATATATATTTCTTTCATAAAAAGATATTTGGGAATGGTTAACAAGTGGGTGATCTCAACTTGACTGCTGCACAGTGGAAAGAAATTTATTCAGGATATTATGATTGAAAAAAGATATCATTTAGCTTTCCAAAAGGTGGTGCATCAAACAAAATTTACTCAGAATTTTTCAATGAGATTGTGTATGCTGTGCACATGTGGATAATGGTTTTCTTCACTCTTACTTCAATATCTGTTTGGATGTAACAACTTATTAGAGATTTATTTATTTGAAAATTTCAAGAGATTAAGAGTGTAACCTACATTCTTAACCTCTTCAAGTCAGGGTGACCCCACATCATTGGATTTTGTACCTTCAGTAAATCTAGCTTTAAATATAATTACAAGTTTCTGGTTGACAAAACAAGAATGGGATGAAAATAAAAATACATGTAGTACTCAAGAAAAATTTCACCAAAGCCAATGTTGCATCCAAAAATTATCCTCCATATTTTTTAAAATACTGATACAGAAATTTCACTATTTGGAATATATTTACAATGTTTGTGTGGTTTCCATTAAGCTAGAGGGCTTGGAAACTTGGGTTCTGAGATATGAAACTGCCTCTGTGAAATCAACGTCTGGAAGTAAACCCAAGGCTCTTTTTTCAACTGGAGTTATATCCTTCAGAGCTTCCTCACTTAACCAGTTTTGAGGTATTGAAGTAGGAAGTGTTGGTGGGTCATCACCCCTTGGTGAATTGTTTGGTTTAGCAAGTTGACTAATTTTCAATTGTCTATCCCTCTTGATGCACAGGTTTTTGGCCAGTTTAATGTATGCTTCATCCAGGTAGTGATATATTTGGGATACATGTTGAGCCCTCCAAACATGTGCATGATTGAATAATTCCTCATCTTCACCCTCAACATCAGATATGAATCCACTGTCCAAGAAAAGAGCAGAAGTTTCTGGGAACATGTCCATCATTTCCAGCTCAACTGCCGTGGTCTTTTGAATTTCCTTCTTTTTATTCTGTATTTTAAAACATGATAAGCAGTTAGTCATTGATCATGAAGAGAAAATTTAAAAAGATTGATTTGACACACTTTCTTCTTGTTGAGACTTTGAGATGCAGAAACATTAGATTTTCTGCTGCTGGAGCATCCTTCTGCCTTGTTCTCCTTCTTCCAAATAGCCTTCTTTGAGACAAGCCAACAATTGATTATGGCAACCCGGTTGGCTGGGGTGTTGTCATTGTCATTTATTGAATAGGAAGCAGTCCCCCTGCGTTTGTGGCACATCTCCCAGGCTCTGATGATTATTGCAGTCAGAGAGGAATTCCAGCAGGATGTTGCATTCTGTTCCCAGTGATAGGTGCATCTGGGAATACTGGAATTTTGGATCAAGGCCCTGGCGTGGGCTATCCACGTCTCATCATGAGACTGTATTTTGCCCAAAGCAGTGGTTTGCAGGGATTGAGATGTTGAAGTAATATTTGTTGTAATTGACGCAAGGCATCCTTCTTTACAAGTTTCAGCTCCTTTTCTTGCAGTTTTGAATTGGAGCTATAATGGTTTGGCAGGCCAATGTTTGATGCTATGGCATCATTAATGGATGCCTTGTTTGTTGCCATGTAATTTTTGAGGGATGCTAGTTCACCACCAGTTGGAGGATTAGGAAGTTTGTTGTTGTTGGAATCCATTCCAAGAATTGATTTTGTTCAATCAAGCAAGGACTTGGAAATACTACTTGAAGAAGCAGGGATGCCAAGATTGCGTGCATGGAGAGAGAGAGAATATTGTTCTTGGGCCAATTGTTTTTGCTTCTTTTGGTTTTGGTGGGATTGAGAGAGTTGTTGTGCAATCATGAAGTAGGATGGGGCAGCAGAGTTGTCAAAATCTTCATCTTCCTCAATACCAGGCATATTGACTTGGTCATCTGGAAGGGGGACTCTTGATGGCTCAGGGGTGGGTGATGTTGGGTTAGCTGGGGTTTCTGCATTTTAGTAACATAAAATAGACACCATGATTTAGCAATGAGGTTTTATTATTGTCATGAAGATCTTATACTGGGGGGATTAGTTCTTACCAGGTTCCATGTCTAATTTTCCAACTTGATAACCAGATGAAAATGTTTCTGATTTTGTGATTTTGTATTGATTTTTCACAAAATGATAAATAGGAAGTCAGATTTCCTTTTATTGACCTTCTGAAAATTTTCAGAAATGAAGATATTATATACTATGATTCCCCTTTGTTCTCAAATTTTCTTCAAAGTGGGAAAAGGGTATGGACATAGTATACTTGGAGATTTGAATAGAATCTTTTTCAACAAGGGAAAAGCTCAATGAGAAATCAATTCATAATTCACATAGAAAAGAGACTCTGTGGCTACCATCTGCCCCAAAGAGTGTGCTCATTTTTTTATGTGGCACTTATGCATGATTCATAAAAATGTATAGGGATCCTGCAGTCAAATTTGAGTTATTTATTCTGGGGATATCTTCAGATAATAGATATGACAAGCTTCCCATTGCTTTCCTTGTTTTTAATTATCGCAAGAAATTTCAGACAGCAGGCATTCTTGACCATTATGTGTTTCCAAAAAATCCTTCATTCTCATATTTATGGAATTGACCAATAAGCATTGAATGAGAAAATGAGCTCAAGAATTCCAGCCACCATGAGGAAGAGCTGGAGTTCAAATATATCAAAGTCCAAATTTCCATAATATGGACTTCAGAATACTCCTTTCCAATCTTATTGATTTGGTTGAAGTGCTAATTGAATAATATATCAAGTAGAGTTGGATAATAAAGGCACGGGTCCAATAGCTTGTTGCATTGCTGTGTTTTTATTATAAGATTGCTTTAATCTCCAATTAATCAAAAATGCAATGCTGGGTACCACACAGATGCAGTTTTACTGCAAGGATTGATATTCAGTGAGGACTGATTGTTGAGAGTTCAATTTTGGAAACTGAATAATAGAGAAATAAGATGAATCAGGTGTCAGATTTTGCATTGTGCTAATTCTTGGAAATGAGGGTTATAATTTTTCCCCTTTCCTGAATTGATTGTGACTAAATCTCCTCAGATAATATTATATAAACAATAAAGGGCAAGAAGAACAATGCATGGTTTTCAATTTCATTCTTTTGAAAATTGTGTGATATGAAATCTTGCTAATTCTTTTAATGAAGTCACAGTGCTTTCTAATTACTGGCTGGTCCTACACCAGCAATTCAAATCAAAGACATAAGTAACATTTCAAAATAATGATTCCAAATAAATACATGAGAACTCAACATGCCTGGATCACTTAGCTCAAAAGAATAAAGAAACATGTAATGGGGTTCATAATATCATGGAGAGATTAAATTATGCTGGATTCACCAATTTGATTTGTTGGAATAGGCAGGTGTGTATCACCAAAGTGTCTGCTTCACCAAAAAAAATAAATATGAGTCATGTTCAGGGAGCTGGACAACTTATCATAATTTGTCCACCACTCCAGGACCACGGGCATGCAGGAATGAGATGTCAAGGGAAAATCATGTGGGAAAGCTTGGGAGGTGGATTACTTGTGCTAAGTTGTCCACTTCCCTGCAACTACATGGTATCATGATTTTGAATATGCCAAATGATCAATGATTGCTGGGAAAGTGGATAACTTAGCATAAGTTGTCCACCTCCCCAGCCTCTTCACAAAGAATTCCCATGTCATGTGATTACTGTATGCACACAAGTCCAGGGAGGTGGATGACTTATCATAAGTTGTCCACTGTCCCAGAAATAATTGATCTTTGGAATATTCAAAATCATGCCACCATGTAGTTGTAGGGAAGTGGACAACTTAGCACAAGTTGTCCACCTCCCCAGCCTTCCTTCATATTACATATACAGATCAATGTCATTCCAGGGGAGGTGATGTTTAAATTATATACATTGAAGGACATGTTTAATCATATCTGGATTTTTTTCCCATTTAATCTAGTGAAAATTTCAAAAGGAGGACAATTTTGGAGTTTAGGAGAGGCATTGGCAACAATTTTTTTGGGGGGGATTAAGCAAAAAAAATTAGTACATTGTTCTGTTGATTGGAGGTCCACTGGAGGGAAAGTAGTTGGATGTGCAAAACAAGATCACCCTGATTGAAAACTTTGGGCTGCCAAGTGCTATTAAATCTGGAATTATGGGGTGCTTCCTCCTGGTGAGGTGGTGCACTTAGCTCAAGTGGACCACCTTACCAGGAAAAACTGGAGGGCATTGTTGGAGAGTTTCTTTGAATGATGAATTCATTTTCAATTAATGGTCATTGAATTTCTGAATATCTGTCTTGGAATTTTTTGCACTCAAATCATTTCACCCTGTTCCCTCCCTGCCTCTATCAACATATCAAACTTGGTGGTATGGTAAGGCACTTAGGTTCACTATGGCATTCTCTGAGAAAAGTCAGAAATCATTTCTAAGCAACAAAAAAAGGTTTCTTTCCCATTCATGCTTGGGGAAAAATTGAATTTTGAATAGTTTGAACTTGCAATAAATTTATATTGAGTAGCATTGCAACTGAATTTCTTGTGCAAGAAATACACAATATTTTCTTGATTTTTTTCAGAAAATGAGCATTTTTTTGGATAAAATCAAATGATTCCAAATCCTAATGCCACTTTCCAAAGAAATAATTTTGTACCCAGTGTCTAATTATATGTAAAACCTCTCAACTTGGTAACTTTTTCCAAATAGTCATGCTCCAGAACACTTGTGGGTCTCTAAAATAAGAAGGGCCTCAAAAGGGATGTATTGTACTGTAATTTGACAAAAACTCAAAAACAAGGGTTGTCCAACCAAAGCTTTCAATGAATCATTAGTCATAATCAATCCCTCCATCTCAATTGATTTAGCCAATGATCAGTGTAATTCAATCCAATGCAATTGGGGTCTCAATCCTGGTCTGAGAACAAATCTGTGGTAATGAGGCCACTCTCTGTTGCCCAAACAATTTCTGCCTGTGATCCTTATACCTTTTTGGTAATATTCTATATTTTCTTCTGCTTCAATTGTTGCCTTGTTCCAAACATTTGGTTGTAGAAGTTCAAGTGATTATTCTGGAAGCTCAACTGGATTCAACTCTAAAAACCCTTGCAGAATATTATATCCTGAATTAGCAAACTAAATGGATGTATGTGCGTGTGCAAATGAAAAATTACTATAAATTTGAAATTTATTGAGTCTCATCATCCTTCCACCTTCAATAAACTTGCTGGTTGGGGGCAAAGAATTGCCCTGAAAAAAGAAAATGAATACAGAAAGTGAGAAAAACCATCTCAACTCTTGATAACCGTTGAATCACCTTTTGGTTTGCCAAACATCTTTGTTAGGCTTTTTCATGAAGTTTAAAGAAATTCTAGGCTTTTGTGCTTTTATTTGAATGTGGTTCAAGCCATCAAGGGGAAATTTGGACTGGTAAAAACCCTCCAAATAAAAATAAATCCGCATGGCATATTCAAATAGTTACAAAAAACCATGGATTTACATCATTTTGTGGTTGTAAACCTTTTTTAGTGGGAATGGGGGGTTTCAAGGAAATGAAATGATGATGAATGAATGAAGTTTCTGAAAAAAAACAGGTTTTTTTATGACATCTGAATAAGATTTGCGCCCAAAATTATCAGTCACTTTCCAATCATGAGCTCTAAAAATACTTCAAGAGTTTGAATCATGGCATACAAAAATATTGAATATCTCAAAAGGTGCAAGTGCAGTGGCTGAATTCAACTTTTTTTGAGACTCTGCAAGTTCCTGCAAAGTATCTTCTCCTGCTCAATTTGTGGATTTCTGAAAGTGGTTATTACCTGCTTGGTTTGAAATTATAAATAGGTAAACTTGATCTGGCTTGGAATCATTTTTTCTTGGTATCCAATCTTAACTGATAAGCATGAGAAGATCTTTTGTGTGGTGGTGAGAGACAGTCAAGTTTGACATTCTCATCAGCTTCTGGTGAAGTAATATTACTATAATCCAGTTCTGTACCTAGGAAATTCAGAGAATACCAACAAGGGGTGAAGGTGAAGGATGAGGGTGATGATAAGTCCTTGGGTTTGTGGAGTCATGGAAGATTCAATAGTTTGAAAAATGAATTACAGAAATCTTTGGTTTTGAAAATACAGATTCCCACATATCATTGTTTCCTGGGAGACCCAGATGGAATGCACCAAAAAAACATGAATATCCATATAGTCAATATGAAATTTTCAAAGGAAGGTGGACAACTTAGGCTAAGTCATCCACATTCCATTGAAAATTTCCTAATTTACCCACATTAGCTGAGTCTTGGTCCATAGTGTGGGGAAGTGGAAAACATGGCATGACCAGTCCACCATGTTTGTTTCAGGAAAAAACATGCTAGTACTGAAATTCCCATGCTGGAAAATACCTTTTATCCAAGAAGATGAATCACAAAATGGCCATATTGAAAAGAAATCTTGTACAGGAATAGTTTTTTTAGATCCTTGCATGTGCCTGACAATATTTTCTTCACCTTGCTCAATCATTGAACCCTGTGTCAAAAAATGATGGTAGGATCAAGGATCAAAGAATTTAATGTGGTGAACAATATTTTTCAGTGGGAAAACAGTGAAATATTCCTGGCCCAGGCCAATATCTTGGGAATGATTGGTTATGCTGAATTATCAATGATACATTGTAAGAATTCATTATGATATACACGTAAAAAAACCCTGCATTCATGAATGGTAAATATTTCTTAAGAGAAAATTGATTTTGTGTCACAATGGCAGTTTTGGTTGTCACATGAATGAATCAGTAGGTTATAAAATCACAAAGAAAAATTGATTTTTTTCAAACCGCAGAATCACACACAAGCTCATTTTCTGCAACACTCAGGCATGATTTAAAAACATGACATAAATACTGACATTATAAAGTGTGTGATGGCCCAGGGAGGTGGACAACTTAGCCTAAGTGGTCCACCTCCCCATTAAAAATTTCCAATTTCCCAAAAATGATTGGCTCTTAGTCATTGGTATGGCAAAGTGGATGAGTTATGCTAACTCACCCACCATGTTTGTTCCAGGGACTAGTGGTTGGTGAAATGCCCATGTTTGCAATTACCTTTCATCCAAAGAGATAATTAACATGGAAATATTAAAAAGAAACCTGTTAGAGGTAAATGATTTTGTGATTCTTGAATGGCCCTGGATATATTTAATCCATCTTGCTCATTTATTGAACAAACTTCCCATTTTCCAAAATATTCCATATTTCTCATGTCCCAAAGGTCCAAAATATTTTTGTAATTTTTGATAAATTATATCCACCTGGTAACAAGACAAAGTGACCATGTCTATACTTAAAGACAAGGTTTTCCAACATGAGGGCTAAGATCATCAATGCTGGCCACCATGTCATGTAGGTTTGTGGTGACCCACAACCACCACCAACTGGTTGTCTGAAGGGACATGGTGCACTTAGGCTAAGTGCACCATGTCCCCAGAGGTTCATGTGCATGAATCATCATCATGCAATAGAAGAGTTTCTCCAGTTCTTTCAATTAATATAAATCATGACGTGTATTTTGAATGCCCTAATGTTTATCCTCAAGGGTAATTGAATGAAATCTGAAACAATTTTACATTGTTGTTCTTTCCATTACAACCCCACCTTGATCAATTGACCTATTGCCCAAATTTAATGGTAAATTGAGCAATGCAATTAATCTTTATGAAGCTTGTAATCAGGCAGATGCAGAGGGACCAACAACTAGGGAAAATTTCAATTATTTTCTATGCTGACCATTTAAAGTAAAAAAATATAAGGATACAAGGTTTATTGAAATATTGAAATTATTGAATTTTGGACACTAGTTCCAGTTATTAATTTGGAGTTTAAAAAAAGTGAAATAACCATTGGAAAACATTTTCTTTTGAAAAAATTATTTAAAAGACAACTTTTCTGTAGTGAAAAAAAACCATGATTATAAATCAATTTTTACAGGAATGCACCTAAATAAAAAACTTATGTCTTACTGTTACCATTATTTTGAGAAAAACAGGGAATGTTGGTTTTATCAGATGTCTCCTCCAAAGTTGAAGGTATGATTTTAAACCTTTTCAGAAGTGAAATAAACAAGGGATAATACATAGAAGCCTTGACATTTCAAACATGAAAGCCATTGCTCCACTCCTTTTCTATATTCAGGAATTCTACAAAAATAGTGTCAAATTAACAAAATGAAATACTCAAAAAAATCTCATTCAAATCAAAAAATATCCTCTGGATCTGCCCATATCACATTATTCTCATGAATACAGTTTATATTGGTCAGATGACTTTATCTTGTTAACTTTAAGCATACTTCTCATGCACAAGACATATCCCTCAATTTTCTTTTGGCTTGAATCATAACAACCACCAAAAAAAAACTCATGGTCTCGGATATCCATGCCTTTTTTTGTTTTTTTCAAGGACCCCAACTCACTCTGATGGGTTCTGGCCTTTCCATAAAGCCAAAAGTCATGGGCACTTGCCCTGGGTCCCCATACAAATGATCCTGACGAGCTTCAAGCGCTCCAGGCCCTGGAGAAGCCAAAATTGGGCCTGGAGCCCCTGTGGCAATCCCTTGGGTGCTTGCCTTCCTCCTAGGAAACGCAAGAAATGCAATTTGCTCCGTTTCGCAACTGGGTGGCCAAACGCCAGCCCATTGCTCTACGTCTGTGCGCGTCAATTGGCCGTGGCAACGTGACGGGCTGGTGGCAAACGCCAGCAACCGCCAGCGGTAATGCAGGGGCAAGCAAACGCAAGCAAAATTGCTTACGCAGCCCCTGGCTTGTGCAGTGAGGCTTTTTTGTTGAATTGCAAGCAATTGCTTTCAAATTGGTGAGCACCTCATTTGAGCTTGCAAACAAGCATCCAAGCAACATACTTCCAGCATCCCCAAGTCATCCCAGCAGGTCAATCCAGGTAGGATTTCAGCCTATTTTTCAATGTTTGAACATCCAAACAGTCAGACTGATTCTTTTTGTGCTCTACTGGTATCTAGAATTATCCAATCACCTCTCAAGATTCCCATCATCCAACCATCCTCAAAATAAAACTCATCATCTCAAACAAACCATCCATTCAACTCTGGCTATTACCCATTGATTTCAAGGCATCTCTTCCACCTCCCACTCATCATCACTACATTTCAAGGGTAAGAACTCATGCACCTATTTCAATCTCTTGAATCCTTCATCTTCATCAGTCCAACACTGACTCCATTCTTTCTCTTACTCACCATTCTTTTTTCTTCTTCTTTCAATCATAGCACGTTTCTTCTTTAAATCAAATCAACATTGATTGTCACATAGCAGCATCAACACCATCCATCCTTTTACTTGTCTTTACAGTAAGCAGAAATGAAACAATCAACCTATCACCTACTGATCCTTGATTCATTCCTGCTTTTCCCTGAACCCCTTTTGGAACCATGAATAACCTCATCATCATCACGTGTAATAGTCAACCATGGATCAAGTCAACTCCAATGCATTCATCCAATTTCAAGCCCACCTGTTTCCATTAAAAGCCATAATGAGGATGTGTCTTTGGAAGTGGTTAAACTTAGCAAAATGTATGGTTCTTCAATGATCATAAATGGTTCAATATTACTGACTTCAACCTTTTGCTTTTATCTCAATCCATGTCACTTGTATTCCTGTTGGTGCTTTTGAGGAGACGTTTGTAGTGAGGATGAGCCCTTGAATCAAAAGAATCATCAGTAATCAAGCCAAGATTGTTCTGTTCTTAGGCAACCACCATGAACCTTAATCATGTCCATCCCATGCTCATCCAGAGAACACAAAAAGAATTTTAAAGCTGAGTGTGATTATTGCAAGAAGGAGTGTGTATCTGAGTCAATCTACTTCATCACCCTGAAGAAGGGCCTGAGTCCATGCCAAGTGGTAGTACCAAATTTAGGACCACCAGTAAATCTACAAGTGGTTTGAAACAGAAAGTACCAACCCTATGTGGTTCTCAAGTTTCATTCATTGCAGAAAAGACCATATACATTGCTAGCAACTCAATTTTCAGCAATGGTACAAGATCTCTATGTGATGGCAAACAATTGACAGAACCTGAACAAAACCAACAAAAACAAAAGAACAGGATCTATGTTTGGAATTGGCTTTTGTCAGGGCACTGACCAAGGATATTCTGCAGGTAATTGGGAATCACCACAAACTTTATAATCATGTCTTTGTTGACTGACTGCAATCCAACTATATTTCTAAATAGGAATATATGCAAGGAGACAGGATATGAACCCAGAACAAATAGCAAATGATGATCTGTTGTGGTCTAAGCTTCCAGTAAATAAACAACTGATTTTCAAAAGAATACAATGTTTATCCAACACTGCTCATGTGAAGAACAAGGAAGTATCAGAGGAGTTCAAAATTCCAAACTGGACATCTCCAGAGTGGAATGACCAAAGGGATTCATTTCTTCACGCTTCTAATGTCATTGCCACTTGTGATGACTTTTCCAATGTTCCTCATACGGATCAAGAAGACTTGAATGCTTATACTTATGGTTTGTTCTATTATATTGAAAAAACTACTGGAACCCCAATCCCTCCTCCCTCTAAAGAAACAGGCCATGTTCTCTCCTTTCCAACTCTTGGTTTCATAGTTGATTATGCAAAAGCTGGGGGCATATTAGAAATTTTATGGTAAACTTCTGTTTTCACTCTTCAAACTACTTTTCCTCCACTGAGCCTTCAAACAACTGAAAATCATACTCATTTTGGTTGCTCCTTCCAAATTAAAAAAAAACTGGCAAGGACTGCTCTTAAAATTCAAAATTGTTCTCCTTCTGAAATTGTAACTAGAGTAAAAGGAAAGAAGGCTAGATATGGTTAAAGATGTGCTTCAATGTATATAATTCAAATATAGCCTCCTTGTGCCAAAACACTTACAAGTTAATTCATCAACTGATGTCAAAGTGTTCATGACTTGTACAAAATTTTTACTTGTTGGAATGTGAGATGGGATCACTTGGGGGAGGTGGATGACTTAGCATAAGTTGCCCACCTCCCCAGCCTCTCCACCAGGATTTCACATGCCATGTGATTCCTGTATGCACACATGTCCAGTGAGGTGGACAACTTATGATAAGTTGTACACCTCCCTGGACTTGTTTGCATGCGGGAATCACATGACATGTGAAAGCCTTTTGGGGAAGCTGGGGATGTCAACAACTTATGCTATGTTGTCCACTGTCCCAGTGATCATTAATCATTTTTCATATTCACAATCAAGCTACCATGTTGTTGAAGGGAAGTGGACCACTTAGCACAACTTTTTGTGGTGACCAAATCTGGACACCCTGGACCAGAGGTGGAAAAATTCAAATTTTTTTACGATTCTTTTATTTATGTGTTATTCATCAAAAAAAAAAAAAAAATAAACGAAATTTCTTTTTTAGTATCACTTCTCCAACTTCCTCATCCTGTCAAGCATCCCTTTGTCCCATTGGTCTAGGACAGGCCTATCTCGGCCTGACCATCCAGGTGGCACGTTCAATCCCTTCTCTCTTTGTTCCCCCCCTTCCTTTTGGCCAAACGCGTGGGCCAAGACCCACTCGGCCCAAGATATCCAATCAACCCATTGTCCATCCTCCTCAAGAGATGAGATCAAGTCTCAAGACTCTCAAGCTCACCCGAATCCTCCATCACTCCATCAATCCCCGCTTGCTGCCCTCAAACTCCCACCAGCATCATCAACACTCTTACTACCACCACCACCATCATCATCCCTGATCTCAGCAGAACATGCCCAATCTCTCCCTCCTCTTGGCAACTACCCAGCCACGTCATCCTTTAAAGCACCTATTACAACTCTAATCTACTCTACACACTCTTGTTGTTGAACAATCCATTGACACCTCATGATCTCCTCGCCTGCTGTCTAGCACCCACTTGCATGAGTAGTATTCACATGACTCGTACACTCTACAGTAGTACGCTGCAGTACAGTACACTATCTGATATCTACTCTGCCTAACCCTCTCTGGCGCTCTGAAGCTCCTCACAATTTGACTACTATCACACCACCATCCCAGGCCTCCATCGCATCCCACCGGCGTCTCTCACGTTGATCTCCTACCCCCATCCCCCCAACTCCAAAGTGCTTACTCACCCCACACACCCTGTTAAGCCATCCGCCGGCCCTGATGACTGCTTGCGTTGGGTGCTAGCAGGCCTGCCATTGGTGACTGCCTGGTGATTTGATTCCCAACTGTCTTCTGGCCACTCTCAGTCTATCTTCTTCCATCTTTGAATCCTTGTTGTCAACCATTCCATCCCCACAACCCGTCAACAAGCGCCCAGTATCCCTCATGCATCCCATCATCAACCAAAAATCCATCAATCCAATCATCCCATATTATCCTGTCTTACTACTTTCACTTGTGTTTTCTACCGCCCGCGGGTGTCCGAGGGCAATCTGATCCGTTTTCCTTTACCGCCCCTTCTGCCTTTGGGCAAGGGGTGGGTGATTTTGGTATTGTCGTGCGCGCTTGTCCAACGGAAAGATGCAAGAGATGGTGAAGGGATGAGATAGATCCCACCCCGGTGAGGCAGGCCGGATTTCCATTGGCCTGCATGATCAAATTCTTCTGATCACCTAAAATCTGAAAATCAAAAAAAAATTCTTTCTTTTTCCGCTCCATTTGTAGTATCCCTTCTACATAGTCTAACAGGGCCTCCTGCACATATAAGGAGGGGCTCTCCCCTGCCTTTTTGAGGGGGATCAGCACCATATATCCTAGATGAGCGGATCCTATCAGCAGATCATCAGATCAGATCACACCATCATCATCACATCCTACCATACCAGGGAGGATCATCATCAGTATCCTTTTGCAATAAATCATCTGTGGGGTCTTCATTCCCCTTTATCTGAGGCAAAAATTTGGGTATATCTATGATTGCCCCTTGATCCTTGAGCCTCCATACTCAAACCCTTGATCCTTGATCCTTATCACCAACCAATAGCTTTGCTGGTTGAAGAAGAATTTGACTGATTGAATTCTTGAGTGCATTACACCACTCCTGATCCCTTTGTCCAACCATACTGGTCCTGATCATCCTTTGATTATCTCTCTGGAACCAGTCACGTTTGAATGAAGAGGTTTCATGAAGCTTAAAACCTGGAGCGTTAAACCTCCCTTCATCTCTTTTGAAGTTGAATTCCGCCACGCTACTCTTGAGTCCCTTGAGAAGTGTTGGGTTATTCTTGTTTGAATCAGGTTTTTTTTTGCTTCTGGAGCTTCTTCAAACCATTAGCTTTGTCTTGTGCAGCCACCCACAGTTATCTGGTACCCTTCAAGCACTTGATTGCCGAGAGTTTGGCAGGTTCATTGAGAACTTGGAGGTTGTTTGGGATTGAGTTGATCTTTCCTAAGCTTCTGCTGACAACCAGAGCTATTAGCTTGTGGGCATTGTTACTTAAAATTGCCTTGTCTTGATGAACTCTGAACAAACATTGACTTCTTCTATTCAAGTTTTCCCTGGCACCATCTTGCCTCAGATAGTGCTGTTTCCCCAGCTACCAACTACTATAATCTTTATCCTCTTACATTTGGTCCCCCGTTTACCAGGTTCTGGAATTTGATCTTGGTTAAATTTAAATATTCTTGTAACAATCAGGAGGGCAGCGTAAACAGCACCTTTCCCCTCCGCAGAACTTCCATGGACTAGCACCGTTTGGAGTCTTACATTTGGTCCCCCAAGCCGGGATCAAACCAGCAACCTTGGGATTTACAGTCCCAATCATCATCAACTTTGAAACCCAATCTCTTTCTTTTTTTTCTATCATCATCTAGATCTGTGGAGGCAACTTTTTCTAGAATTAAGTCCCCCCAATTGTGCACCGCCTGGGAAAGATACTTGTTGTTTTTTGAGAAACCCTACTCTTGCCACATTTGTGAGCCACTTTGGAAATCTGCTCCTTGGATCTTTTAGGAAAAATTTGTCAAAATGGAATCCACCAGCGACTCTTCTACTCTTCCTAAGATGGTTAAGATCAAGCCCCAGAACAAGAACTGAGGATTAAATGGGACAAATGTGGAACATTTCTTGGACTCGTACAAGATGGCTGCTTTGGTGGACGGGGCTAGCAAATTTGATATGGCCTACCAGTTACGGTTTTTTATCTCCTCTGATGAAGTTATGGAAATCATTGAGTCATTTGAAGGTTTCAAACAGCATAACTGGACCCTGCTGATGGGAACAATGTTGGCTTATTGGGGAAAAATAGATGTAGCACAATTTACTTTGCAGGATCTAGATAACCTTTTCTCTCAGTGGGTCTCCAATGGTGGTGTGGCTTCAGCTTCCAATTATCAGTCCTTTAGGAAATCTTGGGATCCCATCCAATCCTACCTTGTCCAAAACAATCACATCAACACAGTGGACAAAATTTGAGTCCAATTTTTCCAATCTTTCTCTCTTGGAGTGCAAGAAACAATCAAGGACAAACTGGTTGAGTCTGGATCCATGATCACTACCAGGGATAATCAATTCCAGCTCCCTGGTTTCCTTATCCTTAGGGGAGTGGTTGATAAAGTCATGAATGGTCAAACAGCCCTCACTTTTGAAAATTTTAAAACCGCTGAACCAGTCCATTCCCACTCTTTCAAAGAGTCAAAAAAGATCATGAATAAAATGGAATCTGATCGCAGGCCCAAGAACCCTCAGCCTAACCAAGAAACCACTACAATGGACAAGATCACTAAACTGCTCAAAGCGTTTGAAAACAAAATGGATCAAAAGATTCCCTCTTGCTGTTTCTAAACCTTCTAGTGCTGTTCCTAAAAATACTATAGTCTGCTATTATTGCCACAGGGAAGGCCATGGAACCGTTTGATGTCTCAAACTCCACAATGAAAAAGACAAGAAATTGGTAGAGCAGAAAGGGAATAAATTTTTTCTTCCTAATGGTGCTCTAATCCCCTTTGATTCATCTTTCCCCATTTGTCATGTGGTGGCCTCTTACCAGCCACCCCCTCCTATGAAGGCATCCTTTGCTTCTTTGGATTTCCAATCTTCTTGTGGTACTCTTCAACCCTGGTATCCCCCAGCTATTTCCTCCTCTTCTCTGGTTGGTACTTACCAATCCAATCCAGCTAGGAAGAAAAATGAGGAGCCCAAACCTCATAAAGCTCCTTCCTTTCCAACCTCAATCCTCCAAGAACCACCCAAACAACAATCCTCACCTGAGCCCTCTTCTGATGTAGAAGACATGGAGGTGGAGAAAGAACCACTCATGGAAAGGTTTCAAGATAACCCTGATCCTTCTCCCTCATCTATTAAACCTCCTCAATCCCCTGATCCTGTTCCTGCTTCACCCAATCTTCCTCCCTCCACCCAGCCCAAAGTTTGGTTCAAGAGGGGAATTTCCAAAGACCACCCCAATGCTGTGGAAGGGGTATTAAAGAAAATTTCTGATCTTAAAATTCCTGATCTACCTGTGGCTGAACTCCTATTGATCTCTCCATCCGTTTCTGAAGGAATGAAGAAATGGGTTTCTCGTCAACGTGTGGAAATCGGTCCTGAGGAACTCAAGGTCTCCTCTGGAAATTTGATAGAGGACTCTGGTGGAACAGATTCCTCTTCTGAGTCTAGTCTTTACTCATTTCCTCTTGGT
This sequence comes from Puccinia polysora, assembly GCA_025617555.3. NCBI lineage: Eukaryota > Fungi > Basidiomycota > Pucciniomycetes > Pucciniales > Pucciniaceae > Puccinia > Puccinia polysora. Next base: position 55,041,997 of record CM062618.1, read on the forward strand.
CTTCTTCCCTGCCATCTTTGTGAATCTGCTAAAATGGTCTCCCTCCTTGTCAACTCTGGCTCTCAGCTCAACTTGATCTCAGATGCTATGGCCTGTAAACTTAAACTCAGCCCTAGGGTCAGCTTCACCTCTTCAGTTTATGGAATAGGAAATCAGTCTTGCAAATTGGTTGGAATTTTTGAAGATGTTCTAGTCCTGATTGGCCAAAACATTGTTGGAACTTGTCATTTCTGGATCACACGCTTGGATGGACCTATGATCTTGGGTCAACCTTTCCTAATCAATTTTGGAGCAACTCTCATGTTTTCCAATCAAGTTGGGGAGAGAATCCTCCTCCCCAATTCAGATGGTAGAAAAATTGAGTTTCCTCTTTGTTCTTTGGATTCTGGTTGCTGGGAAAGTGATTTCCCCGGTCATTTTCCTAAACAGAAGGATAATTCCAGTTCCTTTCATTTTTTATGGGAATAGTTGATCCTACTAATAGTTGTAGTTCTTTCCAGCCTCAAACTCCAACTCAAGGGTCAACCCTCATCCCCGAGGCCTATTTCTCTTTCTTTTCAACAATTTCCTCTGATCTCAAAAATATCAAAAATCAAAAACAACACAAAACTGAAAAATTCAAAACCATTTCTTCTTCATCTTTTGTTTCTTCTTTTCCTTGTACTCTTATTCCTAATCAACCTTCTTTCAGTTCCGGTTCAAATCTCCGCAATGAGTCTAAACTAGATCCCAATCTTGATCCTATTTTTGGTGGCTTTTGTATGGAAGAATATGGGCTTTAGTGGAGGCAAATTGGGTCAGAAGTAAGTCCTCCCAATTGTGCACCACCGGGGTATTCTACTACTATCATTTTCAAAACCCTACCTTGTGCGACACATGTGAGCAATGCATTATCCCCCGGGACTTCTTTTATGGAAGAGGCACCTTTCAAAAACATTGCGGAACATTGAACTTGGAAGGCGTTAGAACTTGGTCTCAATCCCTGTTGTCAGATCTCTCTGGTCAACTCTTGGCAAAAACAAGAACCGCTCTCTTTTGCCTCCAAATATAAACCAGTTGCCAGGAAAATCCAACCAGTCAACCAACCAATGCCTCTCAATCTCAATCCTCCTCTTAGGCATCCTCCTCTATCCCGCAATCCTTAATGTGGTTTACCTCAATCTCTCGCTGGTCCATTCATCCCCTCTGGACGTGTCACTGAAGAACGTCTGAGAGTAGTCAACTTTGGACCAGATGGATGGCTTCTACCTGATGAGTTATATTTGATCAAAAATGTCTTGGCTCTTAGGGAAAAAGCTATTTCTTTCTGTGAATAAGAGAGAGGTCTCTTGAAAGAGTCCTATGGTCTGCCTTATATCATTCCTGTAGTAGAACATGATCCCTGGCAAAAGAAAAAGATCCCAAACCCTGCTGCCAACATTGACGAGTTCATCAAGTTGGTCCGGGAACAAGTTGGAACCGGTTTATATTAACAGTAAACTTCTAGCTATTCCAGTCCTGTTTTCTGTGTCCTTAAAAGTAACTGTAAACTTAGAATAGTTCATGATCTCCAGCCGCTAAATAAGGTTACTATTAAAGACTCTGGCATTCCCCCTGCTACTGAAGAATTTGTTGAATCCTTCTCTGAGAGAGCTTGCTATGGTCTAGGTGACATTATGGGTGGCTATGACAAACGGTCCTTCCATCCAATTTCTCGCCCTCTCACCACATTTGATACTCCTCTTGGTTGCTTCCAGCTTACTCCATTGTCTCAAGACGCACCAACTCAGTTGCGGTCTATCAGGCTCAGATGGTTTGGATCCTCCAGGATGAAATCCCCAATCATGCTGGTATCTTCATTGACCACGGCGGAATTAAAGCACCAGTTTCTGACTATAACAATGAGCTCTTACCCTGGCATTCAGGAATTTGTCAATTTATCTGGGAATATGCAACCACTTTGGAAAGGGTCCTGTTCCAAATCAAAGAATCTGGCCTTGCTGTCTCTGGATCCAAATTGGCTGCCTTTGTCCCTGCTCTGGAAATTGTTGGTCATGTGGTCTGCAAGGAAGGGAGAAGGATGGCTCGATCCAAGATCAACAAAATCCTCTCTTGGCCTACTCCCATCAACCCAACTGAAGTCAGGGGTTTTCTAGGTGTTGTCACTTATGTTTGAATTTTCATCCCATCTCTATCCAAATTCTGTGCTCCCCTACATTGCCTGACCAGAAAAGATGCTGAGTGGATCTGGACCCAAGAGTGTGAAAATTCTTTTCAGCGGCTTAAAATGATGGTTGGCAAAGAAATAGTCTTGAGGAAGGTCACTTACGGACTGGGAGCTGGCAAGATCATATAATCTTTTGATTCCAGTTATCAATCTGTTGGGGCTGCCCTAACCCAGGAGGATGAAAATGGTTGGGACCGTCCTGCTCTCTACAAATCCTTGTTCTTTTCAGATGTAGAATCCAGGTACTCCCAACCAAAACTGGAACTCTGTGGCGTAGCTTGGATGTTGAAGAAACTCTAAACTGTCCTCTGGGGTCAACACTTTGAGTTACAAGTTGATGCACAATCCATCATTGAAATGATCAATGCCCCCAGCCTCCCAAATGCTCCTATGAACCGTTGGATGGCCTTTATCCAGCTTTTCTTGTTTGATATTGTTCATAGGCCTGGAAAATCCTTCACCATTCCCAATGGTTTATCTTGACGCCCCCTTGGAGACAAAGAATTGGATTTTGGAGTGGAATTTGATGAGGAGGAGCCTTTAATTTGTCCAGCCTTCACCTTTTTCTCTCAAAATTATTCTGGCTTACAACAAGGTTTCTGGCTAAAATTAGAGCAGTACCTTTCCACTCTCCAAAGGACTCCTGATCTCTACACTAAAGATTTCCAATCACTCAAAAGGAAGTCACCTAATTTCTTTGTCCAAGGTACTAGGCTTATGAAGGGAGGCAATCCTTGTGCTCTCATTGTGGTCAAGATCCCCACTAAGCAAGATTCAATCCTTGAAAGTCTCCATGAAGGCCTTGGGCATCTCTGAGAAACCAAGACCTATCGGCGTATATCCAAACAATTCTGGTGGCCATCTTTGAAGAAATCAGTCTCTCAATGGTGCAAGAGCTGGGAAGTATGTCATAAATGTGATCTCAGGCGCCCGGCCAAAATTCTTTATCCCACTGGAGATTCCACTGTCTTTGGAAGGATTTCTATGGATGTGGTTCACATTAAGGCTGGTGGAGCTAAGTACCTCATTGTGGCTAGAGATGATTTTTCTGGATGGGTTGAAGCAAAATTTCTTAAGAACCTCAGCTCTGGATCAGTAGCAGCTTTTCTTTACAAGACTTGGACAATGCGTTATGGCTTGGCTCAATCTTATTCAACCAATAGTGGCTCTGAGTTTGGTGGCAAACTGGCCAAAATGATCCAATTGCTTCCTGGTCAACATAGGTTGACCACTCCTTATTATCCTGAAGGACAAGGCATGGTGGAAAGAGGCAATGCCCCTCTGAAGGCTGCTCTTGTCAAGTTGGCCGGTGAAAGTGGAAAGAATTGCCGCAAATTTCTTCCTCTGGTCCTCTTCTCCGATTGAATCTCAACTAAACAAACCACTGGCTACTAGCCTTACAAAATTATCTTTGGACAAAGGGCTGTCCTTCCTCTTGATCTGGAAATGGAATCTTTCTTAGGTATTTCTTGGGAAAGGGTTTCTTCCACCACTGATCTATTAGTTGCCAGATCCAAGCAACTGGAGAAAAGTGAAGATTTTTGTGACAAAGCTTATCAGAAAATGATGGAGTCAAGAGAAAAATCAGTCCAGTATTGGGAGGATAGGCATTCCAATCAATTCAAGGACCCCTTGAATCCTGGTGATCTAGTTTTAGCTTACAACCAATCCTTGGAAACTCAGTGGGGAAAGCTTTTTTCCAATCGCTGGAATGGTCCTTATTGAGTGATCTGTAAAGTCAGAGGTGGCTCATATCTTTTGGAGGAACTGGATGCTACTCAGATGGCCAGGAGGTTCTCTGCTGATCAGGTCAAGAAATTTTATTTTTGTAGAGGCAAATTTGATCAGAAGTAAGTCCTCCCAATTGTGCACCACCAGGGTCATCAGCTGCGTTTTTGTTGTGAACTCTACTTTATGCCATATACATGCAGACTAGGGACAGTCTGTAAGTTGGGGAGAGATGTGGTGACCAAATCTGGACACCCTGGACCAGATGGGGAAAAATTGAAATTTTTTACAATTCTTTTATTTATGTGTTATTCATCAAAAAAAAAAATCAGAATTTCTTTTTTAGTATCACTTCTCCAACTTCCTCATCCTGTCAAACATCCCTTTGTCCCATTGGTCTAGGACAGGCCTCTCTTGACCTGACCATCCAGGGAGCACATTGGATCCCTTCTCTCTTTGTTCCCCCCTTCCTTTTGGCTGAACGCGTGGGCCAAGACCCACTTGGCCCAAGATATCCAATTAACCCATTGGCCATCCTCCTCAAGAGATGAGATCGAGTCTCAAGACTCTCAAGATCACCCAAATCCTCCATCACTCCATCAATCCCCGCTCGCTGCCCTTGGACTCCCACCAGAATCATCAACACTCACTACCACCACCACCATCATCATCCCCAATCTCAGCAGACCATGCCCAATCTCTCCCTCCTCTCGGCAACTACCCTGCCATGTCATCCTTACAAGCACCTATTACAACTCTAATCTACTCTACACACTCTTGTTGTTGAACACACCATCAACCCCTCACGATCTCCTTGCCCGCTGTCTAGCACCCACTTGCATGAGTAGTATTCACATGAATTGTACACTCTACAGTAGTACGCTGCAGTACAGTACACTATCTGATATCTACTCTTCCTCACCCTCTCTGGCGCTCTGAAGCTCTTCACAATTTGGCTACTATCACACCACCATCCCAGGCCTCCATTGCATCCCACTGGCGTCTCTCACGTTGATCTCCTACCCCCATCCCCCCAACTCCAAAGTGCTTACTCACCCCACACACCCTGTTAAGCCATCCGCTGGCCCTGATGACTGCTTGTGTTGGGTGCTAGCAGGCCTGCCATTGGTGACTGCCTGGTGATTTGATTCCCAACTGTCTTCTGGCCACTCTTGGTCTATCTTCTTCCATCTTTGAATCCTTGTTGTCAACCAGTACATCCCCACGACCCATCAACAAGCACCCAGTATCCCTCATGCATCCCATCATCAACCAACAATCCATTGATCCAATCATCCCATCTCATCCTGTCTTTCTACTCTCACTTGTGTCATCTACCACCCGCGGACACCTGCGGGCGGTCTGATCCATTTTCCTTTCCCGCACGTTCTGCCTTTGGGCAAGGGGTGGGTGATGTTGGTATTGTCGCGCGCGCTTGTCCAACGGACAGACGCAAGGGATGGTGAAGGGATGAGATTGATCCCATCCCAGTCAGGCAGGCCGGATTTCCATTGGCCTGCGTGATCAAATTCTTCTGATCACCTAAAATCTGAAAATCAAAAAAAAAAACAATTCTTTCTTTTTCCGCTCCATTTGTAGTATTCCTTCTACATAGTCTAACAGGGCCTCCTGCCCATATAAGGAGGGCCTCTCCCCTGCCTTTTGGAGGGGGATTAGCACCATATATCCTAGATCAGCGGATCCTATCAGCAGATCATCAGATCAGATCACACCATCATCCTACCATACCAGGGAGGATCATCATCAGTATCCTTTTGCAATACATCATCCGTGGGGTCTTCATTTCCCTTTATCTGAGAAAAAAATTTGGGTAGATCTATGATTGCCCCTTGATCCTTGAGCCTCCATAATCAAACCCTTGATCCTTGATCCTTATCACCAAACAATAGCTTTGCTGGTTGAAGAAGAATTCAACTGGTTGAATTCTTGAGTGTGTTACACCACTCCTGATCCCTTTGTCCGACCATACTGGTCCTGATCATCCTTTGATTATCTCTCTGGAACCAGTCACGTTTGACTGAAGAGGTTTTATCAAGCTTAAAATCTGGAGTGTTAAACCTACCTTCATCTCTTTTGAAGTTGAATTCCGCCACGCTACTCTTGAGTCCCTTGAGAAGTGTTGGGTTATTCTTTTTTGAATCAGTTATTGTTTTTCTTCTAGAGCTTCTTCAAACAATTAGCTTTTTCTTGTGCAGCAACCCACAGTTATCTGGTACCCTTCAAGCGCTTGATTGCGGAGAGTTGGGCAGGTTCATTGAGAACCTGGAGGTTGTTTGGGATTGAGTTGATCTTTCCTAAGCTTCTGCTGACAACCAGAGCTATTAGCTTGTGGGTGTTTTTACTTACAATTGCCTTTTCTTGTTGAACTCTGAATAAACCTTGACTTCTTCTATTCAAGTTTTCCCCGGCACCATTTTGCCTCAGATAGTGTTGTTTCCCCAGCTACCAACTGATGAATCACTGTGAAAGACTTGAATGAATTATAAACCAAGAGGGCTGAATCATAAAAGAAATTGGTTAAGAATAAAACAAAGATCTTAAAGAAAAATAGTGAAGAAAAAGAAAGATTAAAGGAAGAAAAACAAACATCAAGCAACACTGTAGAATTGAGAACTTGACAAGTTCGAGAGTGTGAGTGTTTGAGGAAGAGAGGTGAAGGTGACAACAAAAGACTTGAAAGAGAAAGTTATTATAAGTAAATTGATGTGAGTTGAATGGCAGACAAGGCGGGTTGAGTTCTTACCAGTCAGAACTTGACAAGCTGGAGGATTTGATTAAGAGAATTGATGAAGAGATAATAGTTGAGTCATGGTTAAGAAAGAATTAAGAGAGAAGGAAAGAGTGAGGACAACGAGAAGAGAGCGCTGAAGGATGAAGGAAAAGATTTGAGTCGGAGAGGTTGTTGCTGAGGGACAATCGATTAAGTTGAGTCAAAGGAGTTGTTCAGGAAGGATGAGGAGGAGAGCCTCCGTGAAGCATCCTTAAGTATTGTAGATGAGAGGATTGTGAGAAGAGAAAGATCAGGCAACACGAATGTGAAATATGGAAGTTGACAAGTGACAGTGGTCAGAGACCCGCCAATGTGACACTTAACCATTGACTCTTGACAGGGACAGATTGTGAACAGAGACTGAAGGAAATGAAAATAAAAAGGGATAAAGAAAAAGAAGGAATACAAGGGAAGGTGATTTGTAGTGCTTTATTTGACACCAACTACTATAATCTTTATCCTCTTACATTTGGTCCCCCCTTTACCAGGTTCTGGAATTTGATCTTGGTTACATTTAAATATTTTTGTAACACTCAGGAGGGCAGCCTAAACAGCACCTTTCCCCTCTGCAGAATTGCAACAGCCTAGCACCTTTTGGAGTCTTACATCGTCCACCTCCCCAGCTGATTCACAAAGTTTTGCTGTGTCACATGTTAAATGTCAAGGGAGGTTGAAAACTTATCATAACTCAACCACCTCCCTTCAAATGACACACATAAATATGTAATATGAAGGGAAGCAGAAAATTTGGTGATACTGCGGGCGTTTTACACAAATGACCCATGTAGATTGTACTTAATGAGCAACTGTCATTCATCTTACACACACATGTACCGTGTGACTAGGTTTTCAGGGTATATAAGCCGTGGCTTACTCAACCAGAGGTCTTGGTTCATTCTGATCTTAAATGCATCATCCCCCTTAGATTTCAACAGCATCATCCCAAGCCTCTTCACGTTGACAACTACCTTGATTGTACCATGGCTGATTTCCCTGGTAAGTGTTTGAATTGCTTATGTCCCGTCTGGTCTAATACTTATTTGAGCTGGCATTATCAATTTATAGAATGACGTGCTCTTAATCAATTGAATGCACTCCTTCATGAGGAATATGTGGGAAAACCCCATAAAGAATTATTGCATTCAATGCTTGATTTTTATCAGAAAAAGTATGACGCAAAGGTGGAACAGCTGAGGTTGCAAACCTCCATAGATCTTGGTCTGCTTGAGCCTTCAACTGAAGAACAACAACAGCCAACAATAGCTGATAGTTCAGATGTCCAATTAACTCACAAGGTACCATCAGTGGATGATGAAACCGCAAATGCTCAAGATCTGCTGGCCCCCTAGCTTACATTGGTTCCAGGAGAGCACCTGTCCAACCAACCCAGTGAGTTGAAAGAATCATTTGATGAAACAAAGTGTTGATCAAAAATTATCCAAACATTCAAATCTGATAAATTCCCATATTTCCAGGTGAAACTGAAATATCCACTGCATCTGTGCCTTTGGAGGATCCAGTTCAGGAAGCCACTTTTGTTGCCCTTGATTTTGCCACTGTCCAGGCCTCTGAAAATACCCCAGTGCTGAACCTTGAAAACCCAGCTGAAGAACCCCAGATTGCTCCAGGAAACAGGGCATCTGCCCGTCTGGCTGCCCAAGCTCATTGGAAAGCAGCTAGACAATCAACATCAAGGGAGCCCTCTAGCTCTCAAGCATCATCTGACTCCTCCAATTCCAACACAGAATTCACTTGCTCAAGTGATGCACAACCAGAGCAACCAGAAACCATGATTATTGAGCCATCACCCAGGAGTCCCACACCTGTGCCCACCCTAGTCCCAACATCCCCTGAGACGGCCTGTTTACTATTTTGAATGCTATGCTGGATAATCAACCAAAAATTGACTTCCAAATTAATCTTCCCTTTCTGAATCAGAGTGCCCCATCCTTAATACCCCCAAAGCGGAATGCATCTAATGCCAGACTCATCAATAGCAATTTGGGACAGAGAAATTCAAGGCAAAGGATTGAGGACCCTTCATTGACCAAGTCATCTCAACCTGAAGGCCATGCTAGTTGCCAAACTGAAACCCAGGCCCAAACCATTTGGCCAACATCAAATCCTGGCTCAAATTGGCCAGTTCAGTGGAATCATTTTGTGATGGAATGAAAATCATGGCAGCTAATTCTATTTCATTGCATAAAACTCGTTGGCTTGACTAAGGAAGAACTGTTGAGGTTGTCATACTGGGAAGAATTAAAGGACAATGCAACCCCTTCAACTTATACCAAAATTATCAGCATTACCCAGTTCTTAATTAACAACGATCTTAACCTTCTTGGCCAAAGGATCCTGTCAAACCCCCCCAAATCATCACAATCTTAAAATTGTTGGACCTCTGTTTGACATGGTGCAAAGATGGTAAATTTTCATGATGTTTTCTTCCACTCCCATGAAAATAAACTGATTCTTACTTTTTGAATTATCAGAAAAAATCTTTCTTGGAAAAGATGATGATGTTTTTGTTGGAAGCACCTTCATCAACACAAACTCCCTCTCTTGCTCCAGGAAGACAGTCCAGCTCAATATGCATCCCCTCTCTCAGATCCTAACTTATGCCAGAGAGCCAATACGTGGGGCATACATGAAACTGAAGCACACCTTGAATGACATCATAGCTGTAGTCTCAAAAAAAATCTCCAGAAATGTCCTTCTCTTGATGGACGGTATTGACGGGACTTCAGATGAGGCTTTACTCAAAGCACGGAGCTACTTTGCCAACCTGCATGCAGCTTTAATTGATGATTCCACCTTTGCTCAACACAAGAGGTTGGGTGTTAACCAGGATGCCAAGATGAATGCTGGAAGAGGTGGAATTAATACTGTTTTTGACTATGTTGTCTCTCTAGTCAATGGGCTTGTCAACTTACGGCTTGATGAAAAAGAAGATCATAGGCAGCCTTTTATCTCAAAGGACTCCGCAGAAAATAAGAATTGATGGGGGACCAATTCTCTAGCATGTTTTTCACACATGTTAGTTTTTGTTCCTGCTGCTATATGGGTATGTCCAGGAAATCAAAAAATCATGCCAAAGTGGAAGTCTGGCATTCTCCTTGAATTTGACAGTCTTGTTCTTGAGTAAAAGTTTAAAGCTGGCTTACCTACTGAGCCACTCTGGGGCCACCTTGGTAACACAAGGGCATATATTCTCACTGCCTTGAGTGATATGGGTTTTAGTAAGAACCAAAAAATCAACTGGAGAGATGTAATTAGCATTTTTACTGAAAGATTTTCTTGTTGAAAATTGGCTGAGGTCCTTCTGGAGGATATTGTACTGGTTACTGACTATGATCTGGGTAGCCACTTCAATACTGTCTGGGCTGTTGAAAAAACTACCTCTTCTAAATTAGTTGAAGTTACCTCAGAACCCCAAGCTTCCCATAGTTAATTCTGGTGACTTTTTAGGAAATTAGACTATTGGTTTTTCTGAATGGATATTTCTTGATTTCAATTTTTTTTCTGATCTTGGGATAATCAAATTTGTGACTTGAAAACATGTTTATTTTGAATGATTGAATGCTCCATGATCATAATGCCCATGAAATTTATTGACTAAGTTGCTGATTTGGAATTGAACAAACATTGAGTGTATTCTTTAACTTTAAACCAAACCCTACATTTTTGGACAATAATGAGATTCTTTGCCCCTTCCATCATTTTTTATGTCATGTGCTGCAAAGCATATTAATTATGATGCAATCTTGCAAAAAAAATTAAATTAATAATAGCTGGGTTTTTGTTAAGAAATTAATTTGATATTGTGATTTCATGGGAGTCAAGGACCAATTAAAGAAGAATGACATTATGTTGCATATTAAAAACACTGAAAATGGAACATTGAAATGATCCAATATTTTGGGCCTTCCTATGAAAATATCATGTTTGTTTTGCCTCAACAGCATGGATGCAGTGTGTTGCTGAAACACTCATAGAAAGGTCATGGGATGCAACTCAAAGAAAGTAGGCACGGCACCCTGCTTAAAAATGACTGGATATCTCCAAAAACTGCTGTTCAAGATTATGATTGGTTTTTCAGAGGAATTAAAACAAAGCAAGGGACCATATCATGGCTGTTTTTAGTGTACATAATAGCAATCAAATAAATAAAAAAATCCAAATCAATGCAAATATCTCTCTTTCCTAATTTTAAATTTAGCTGTGATTTTTTGTTTGGTTATCAACATCAGTGATTCACAATACCTTCATTTATCAACCAACCATTCATTTCTTAAGAAATGAATCAACCAAGGAAACTTCATTCCAATTTTTATATCATCTCCAAACCCATAGATCCAATAATATTCAAAATTTCTGCTTCAAAATGCCACAGGAATTTCTTAAAATCCGTCAAATCATTACCAAAGTAATACAGTATGTAATACTCTTCAATTACTTTATTTAATGCATATAATGTTAAGCACCCATGAAGATCTCCATACAATCTATGCATAGGTTTTTTATATATGCAATAATCAATTTGAAGTCATGCAATAGTATACTTCCTTTTCATTTCCTATAAGTATCAACCCAAAATTGATTTGTACCCAACTTATCAAACAAACTCATACCTCACAGAAAACACCTATCCAATCCAACAATTGCTCCCAATAACCCTGAAACCTCAAGCAAAGAAAATGGTTCTATTATCCCATGAAAAAAAGAATGGTTGGAAGAAACACACCAACATATTGATCATGAGCTCAAGGAAAAAATTGCACCATGTCCTGAAATTTGGGCACCAAGTGAAATCTGGATGCATGAAGAGCAGAATGAAAGAGTTTGGGTTTGCAGACTTCAAAAAATAATTGACAGGGAGGCCTTAGAATTGCATATTCCAGAACAATTAATACCAAATTTCTGGGACCTTTGGATGGAGAGGTGTGAATTCCTCCAAAGGTGTAAGTACTGATGCTTCAAAAATCATATCAGATTTATCATTAATTTCTATTTCTTTTAAAGCTGTTACATTGGTGGTCAATTGAAGTTCAATTTCAATGGAATTTTAGATGTTTCTCATCAATGATTACCAGTAATTTTCACAATTATTGGATTCTCTAATTGATCTTTCATGAAAATTCCACCTCCTTTCAATTATAACACAAGGGTTGACAAGAACAGAGAATAATAAGTGCCTTATCTCAAAGTCAATGCTAGAAAAAGCCTTTTTATGCAATGAGGAAAGAAAACCTCATCTTTGTTTCATGAAAAAATGAATAATACATGGAAGTTTGTCAACTATGGAGTGTCTGAAGTTTTGATAATCTTTAAATTTTCAAGTCCAATAAATTTTTTGATATGTGGCAAAATCCAGTCAGATTTATTGTCCATTGGTTTCCTTATAAAATGAATTATTTCACCCTATGAAAATCCATGGATTTTTCCAATGAATGGGGTTTTCTACCTCAAAGGTATCAAATCAAACTATTTTTGGATGAGATCACCTGATTTTAATCTCAAAAGAAGCTTGAAAAATTCACTATGACTTTAAATGAAAGAACCAATTTTTTATAAGAAGCTCTCTTTGTAAAGAAATTCAATCATATTTGGCTTAAAACAAAAATAAAAGTTAAATAATGAAGCTTGATGAGTGTTGCCAGTAACTTGAACTCTTTTTGTGAAATATTGTCCTCTCATGAACTCCAACCAACCCATGGAGGTAAACACAAGTGGAAGGGTGGTAAGATTGGCTTTTATTTATGCAGTCAGTTTTATATATGTCTCAAGAGATTTCAGTTGAATCTTCCAAATTTATGATTGAACAAATAAAATGAAATGGTTTTAATACATGAAAGGAAGTAAGAAAATGATTTTAATCAAAAAAATTACATTCTACCTAATTCCAAACGCAAAAAATTTATCTAAAATTTGGTAAATGACCCAGAAATGACTTTTTCATACCAGTTTTTTTAAGAATATTACCTTGGATCTCTTTTCAATCAGGAAGAATTTCAGCACTCAAAATTTCAGATGAATCCTTGTAAATTTCCATTCAACACCAGCAATATTCAGTTACTAAGAAAACTTTCAATATTTTGTTTACTGGGAGCAGATATCAAAGCAGCTTCACAATCAGATTTTACTGCAAGTTGAATCAAAATCACACCTTTTACTTGCATTAGAGGAATCATTTTTTTTCAAGAATTTTCATACCAATTCACAATTGAAATTTGACTTTCCATGTAAAAAATTATAGAAGCATTTCATTGATTTCAATACTAAACCTCAGGAAAATTTATCATCTTGATCATACTGTGGATTTGAAAATGGAGGTGAATTTTGAAACAACTTAAGTGCTCATCCCAGTAATTTGAGAACAATCCTATTTTTAATGATAGGTTTCTTCTGGATTTTAAATAAATCTACCAAGGAAGTAGTTGGTTTGCAACAGCAAGCTTGAAAATTTCATTTTAAAATCTCTAAAATTACTACAACTGTGAAATTTGATGATAAGTATCAATCTATTTTCTTGATTAATTCTTTTGGCATTTCAAGGGAACAGAATGATTATTATTCTCCACATCATTTAAAATGATAAAAAATCATCATCTAAATCAAGATCCATGGTAAAGCCAAACATGAATAAAAAATGTGGTCATTTTTATCAAAATCCAGGTGGTAGTTCCCAAACATTTCTTCCTTCTGAAAATATTTTTTTTTTCATTGCACAATGTAGAATTTGGCTTACATATTTGGAATGAATTATGTAGTAGATGCATAACCAATTTGAGATATTCAATTTGTAAATCAAACCTTTATAATCTCTCAAAATTCATCATATTCAATGGCTGATAATGTCAGCTTCAATTGTCTGGAAATTCCTTCCCTCCACAAAATCTACACTTCAAACAACCCCACAAATGTTTCAAGCACAAATTGAAGACTTCTCTATATCATAATATGGATTCTAGACCTCCTCATAGTTCAAAATCCATCAAAACTTGCACATTGAACAAGGAAGTAGCAGAACATTTGCCAAATTCAAATGACCCCATAAGTCTATGCTTACGTGACTATGTCAAGACTTTTTAAACATGAAATCTCAAGGAGACAGGGTTCTGCCCCCGCCCAATGAAGATCAAGTACAAGTTTTAAACTCAAAAAGCATCAATACAATTGACTCAAACAAAAAATTTTTCAACATGGAAACAACCAATGAAAAACTCTATGGAGGGAAGAAGAGCATTCCTGGAAAGTTCAAAGAGCAGTGCCAGAAAGAATTAGAAATCTATGGCATACATGTTCCAACTTTCAAATGGGACCATCATAATTCAACAAAGTGGGACCAAATATTGTCAGTAGTGATAATAAAACATTGGTTAAATGCTAAGGACAATGATGCATTTATAAATTATCCAATTGATATTGAGTTTTGCAAGAAGGAATTACTCTTTGGCCTACTGGAACGTTGGCTACGTGGACAGAAGGATAATTACATGAAGCCTAGGACACGTAACAAGAAGCCTAGGTCTAGAGTTACACAGAGTAAGCTTAAGATTTCTCTCCATTTTCTAAATCCTGTGAGCTGAAATTTTTGTCTTCAATCTGCAAGATATTCAGAAACCGCTGTGGAAACTTTAGAGGGAATACCCCTGAAGTTGTCCTCGAGTTCCAGAAGTTATTGATTTGAGCATCTGTAAGGAGATTGGATGCAGCGGGTCAAGAGAGAGAGAGAGAGAGAGAGAGAGAGAGAGAGAGAGGGAGTGATAGAGCGAAAATAAGATGAATTCCTCCCTTTCCAATCCAATCCAATCCGATGCCATGCAAAAAGTGATAGCCCAATTATCCAGTGAAGTGATGATAATGATAATCCAATGTCCTAAAAAGTGATGTTCCCTTACAACCCAGAGTTGAGAGTGAAGTATTTAAGTCCTCCCTCTCAACCCTAACCTAAGTAAAACCGCAAGTAAGCAAGAATGATGGAATACAACCCCTAAGCCACAGAACCTTAGCCCAACCCTATCCCTCCGTCCCCCGTCCCATAACCCATGCTCCACCTCCCCTTCCCCATGCCCTGTCCGTGTTGCCCGCTGGTTTGTCCTTCTCATGACGCGTCTGCCTAAAAACCCGTTCCAGGTATCTGGGGCGTACCCGCGTGATCCAATCTGCGCATCTTGTAATGCATGATCCGCTTGATCCGCGCAAGCCGTCTGATCCGCGGAGCCGTCCAATCTGCGCGAGCCATCCAATCCACGCAAGCCTTCCGATCCGCGCAATCCGTCCAATCCACGCAAGCTTTCCAATCCGCGCAATCTGTCCAATACGCGCAAGCCGGCAGGGCGCAGCCTTTCCCGACTTGCATCCATGAAAGAGCACCACACCGCTTGGCCACTCCAGAGCACAATATGGGAAAGGATTTGGCAAAACACCTTCTCCCTAGTGTGGAATGCTGCTCAGATACAGAAGAGGAAAATGAGGGGAAATATCACTCTGTCAAAGTGTATTGGAGAAGCAAAGTTTATTCACAATTCCTTCATAATCTTGATAACAACACTCTCAACTATTTATCTGAGATGAAAGGTGAACTTCAATCTAAAAAACAAGTAGAATATGGAAGAACTTATGATGAAATAGTCCCAAATTATCAGATGAAACCATGTGAAGCCCTCCCTTCTAATTGTTACTGCTCTCTATTTCTTGCCACATTAAATTGGACAGAGAAATTGGTTTTGGAGATGAATCCAGTAGAGGATAAATTAGAAAGATTAGCAAAATCTCTTGAAACCCCATGTTGGTTTGAGTAAATTTATATCCAAGTAGTTCTATATTTCATCTGTTGTCACCCAGAAAAGAAAATAAAAAGCTCTAAATTTTAGAAAATTTTTATTTATTAACTAATTCCTGCTAAATAAAACAGTTCAATATGACTAGATTTTTCCTTTTGAGCTTCCAATATTATATGAAATGTTTCAAACAAAGTTTCTGCCAAAAGACATTAGATAAATCAACTGATTCAAGGAAATGGTTTGCTTTTTGTAAATTCATTCATTTTGTAAAACAAAATGTGAACCTCCCCAATTATTTCAATTTAAAATTGATTTATTTGGAATATATCATTGAACTCAATTTCTATGTGGTACAATATTTCCAACAGGTCTGAGCAGATTTTGAATCTTCAGTTAAAATTTTGATCAAAGTTTAAATTTCCTACATCAAATTGAGATTTATTACATTTCACAAGAAGAAAAAGAAGATATTGAAAACTGAATTTAATCCTTTCAAAAAATACAATTTTTTTTCAACAACAAAGTAAAAAAAAACAAAAAAAAAGACCCTCAAGCCTCTTGTTATGATCTAATAGGAAATAGAAAGAAAAAAGCATCAAAATCTTGACTTATAAAATCCAGGGAGTGACTTGTATGTGTCAGGTGTGAAACCCCCCTGCTTCACTCCTCTATATCACTTTACATAAAATTAAATTTCCCCATAATTCCAAATCTTCTGTATTCCATGCATGCACCAGAATTACTTGGAATCCTCAAGAACTGATACAAACAACTTTTCTCAGGTTCCAACTCAAGTTAGAAACAGAGTTTTCTCAGAGTCAAAACAAAAACAAAACAAGATTCAGGTGCTACACCTGCCTGCAGGTGCCACCATTTTTTTAATGGTGTATGTTTTACTAACTGCTTGAATCTATTCTAACTCCATCATGTTGATACCCGCTGATGTTTTTGGTTTTAACTTCCCAATTTCCTTCTGTAGGACATTTGCCACGTCAATGAATTGTGGAACTGATTTTGCATTTTTGAGTTGTTGCAAGACTGAGTATTCATACGTATTGCTGTTGATCCCCAAGGGTGCAACCGCAACCATTTGAACTAGGAGACCCACAAGTTTGTTACAGGATATATTGAGCTTTCCAAGGTCAGCCATGACAGTGTGGAAGGCTGTGATCCATGCCATATCCCCTTCAGGAGAGGTTAGTAAGTTCATCATCTTCTCAGCCACTGCAAGTTTTTGCCATCTGTCTGAGTGTTTACATGTCTCCACAAGTGTGTCATAGATGATTTTGGCCAATTAAATTTGCAAGGCTTTAATGATTGCGTATAGCTCATTGTTGACCAAGTTGAATAGTAGGTTCACTAATGCCCAATTCTCCAAAGTGGTGAGAATTTTAAAGTTAGACGCCTTGCTAAGGAATGAAGGATTGCAATCAAAAGCTTGACACAGGATGCGGTCCATGGCCCCCTCCCAAACATTGAAGTTGGAACCATCAAAAGCCAGGATTGGTTGTTTGGGATTGATATTCCAGTGGAACAACATTGGATCCTTCATGAATTTTATTGCAAGTGGACTATTGGTACATTGGTAGTTGGTGGCCATGTGATGTGGGAACCGGGGTTCTGGTGGAGGAGCCATCCTCCCCATTGCAGCCTCCACCCATTGGAGCTTCTGGGTGAGTGTCAACAGAAGCGTCTTGAAACAAGATTCAAATTTTCTCTTTGACACCAATTCAGTCGGCATCCCCTGGTCCCCCATCATTTTGTTGGTTGCATCGGTCCGGTTTGTCTCCTGGGAATTTTCTGTTTCCCTTTCAGTTGATTTACCAGTTTGATTCCTTAAACAGTCTTCTTTTTTCTTCTGATATCTATTTTCCATAGGTAGCCTCCCAAATGCTAGTAATTTTTCCAGCTTTTAACCTGTAAAGTCTCACAACCTGACCATCTACTACTGTCAGCAATAGGACCCAAGGTTTGGCCTTTCCTAAATACAAATCTTGGTTATTACTTGCATAATAATATCACTCACCTGACCATCCACTACTGTCAGCAATAGGCCCCAAGGTTTGGCCTTTCCCAAATCCAAATCTTGGTAAGGAGAGAGGGGAGGATTTGGGGCGGGTGGATGGTCTGGTCTTAGACTATCTACAAGGTGTGACATATAGATTCTGTGACATGGCTAGGTTTAGTGTCTGTGACATAATTGTGCTTTATTGTATATCTTAACAGTTTGGTCCCATACAGTGATTTTTTCAACCTCAAGACTTTCACAGCAGGACAAATTAGGCCTTTTGGCGGCCACATGAAGATCTCCTCATAAATATCACTGTGAAGAAAGGCTGCCTTTACTTCAAGTGAGGCCAATGGCCGGTTCAGTTTAGATGCCATGGAAAGAAGCATGAGAGTGAAGGAAAAGTTGGCATTGGGGCAAATGTCTCTTCAAATCTAACACCCTGGATTTGGCCACTAGTTTCACTTTCCTTTTGATGAATGCACCCAGTTGATCCCTCTTTGTGGTGAGGACATAGCATCAGCCTAAGATCTTTCATTTAACGGCAAGGGGGTTAGAAAATTCATAAACATCCATGCCAAGTAGCCTGTCATTTTCCTCTCAATGGATTCCTTCCATTCCTCATCAGAATCAGACTGTAAGGACTCTTCTACCAATGGACTGTCCATGCCAATGCTTGCGCATAGCTGAAGTTTGGCAATCACCACATCTTTGTGGTCCAGCTCATCTCCAAGTAAGAAGTCCCCTAGCTGCAAGACATTAATGCCATAAATTTTGCATGATCCACTTCCGCCACTGCGCTGCCCTCCGCGGCTTCCAGTGGTTTAATGTTCACTAAAAACTGGACCAATAGGCCCTGCTGAATGTTGTTGGTTGGGGGATCCCATAGTAGCCAGCCTTTTGCATCTGGTTTGGCTCCAATATGCCACAGGTGTGTTGAATAGTTTCAGCCTCCTGGATGCCAATATCCTTGCTATCTTTTAGCTACCAGAGGTGAAAGAAGAAATAATAAATATATTATTATAAAAATACAGCAATAATCAATAAAATGTTTGGATAAAGCAAATGCAAGGAAATATGGTTTGGATATTAATGATGATTATTAATCAATATTAATAAATTGATTATTAAATAAATAAAAAGAGGGGCCACAATTATATTGGGGATATTTCACACCTCTTCTTCAGGAAATTCACTTTGAAATACGCAGACCTGGTCACTTTGGAACCTTTGATTTATATTTTCAAAGGAGTTATTGCAAAAAGATAATATATAT
The DNA here is from genome assembly GCA_025617555.3 of Puccinia polysora. Classification (NCBI taxonomy): domain Eukaryota; kingdom Fungi; phylum Basidiomycota; class Pucciniomycetes; order Pucciniales; family Pucciniaceae; genus Puccinia; species Puccinia polysora. Next base: position 55,060,792 of record CM062618.1, read on the forward strand.
ATAAAATATATGGTGGAGTGGCAGGGTTTTGTACACAAGCTGCCATAAAAGAAAAGGGATAATGAACTAACTGGTATTTTATTTAATCATTTGGGTACCTGTTTGGGATGTGTACTGATGGGTTAAACCTGTATATGGGATTAAAAGTTTGTTCAGTAGTTTAAATTGATAAAAATGGGTTTTGGGACGGATAATATTAATCAGACAAAAGCCATAAATCACTTAATTATATTATATAAGTATTTGATTAACTTGGAAGGGTTTCAGTATGTAAATATAACTGGGTCTGGGGTAACAACAACCTCAAAGGGGGGCCTTTATTTATAATGTTTTGAGTCCCATTTTCACGCTCCAGAGTTCAGGGTTATTGTTTCCTCACTTTTCAATATACCCTTTTCATCAGTACCATCTACCTCAGTCTTAAGCTTGGCAAACAATAATGCACACCATCAATAGTGCAATCCACTTACTACCTCCAGCTTGTGCAATAAACTTCCAACCTTGGCAACTCAGTCTATCCCTGCAACACTTTGCAGTTGGTCAAGCATCCATTCAGACATTACTCCATCTCTCCTTGGGTATCTCAGCCCTTGGACTTCCATTCTTGGTTATGCTACTCTTCTAGCTTGCACAATCATCAAACCGCATCAATTTTATATTTCCATCTTTGGAATGACTCCCTTCCCTGCCTTGTCCCCTATGTTACTACTTTTGTTCATTTGCAGTGTCATCTCATGTCTTTCCTTCATGCATTGCATTTACTAGGGTACATACTTGCACCATTTCCTTGTCTTGCACCCATGCTATGACTCCAGTAGTGGTGTATTGCTCATTTTCATCTTCCTGTTCCATTCCTGTCATCCATTGCATCACGCTCTCTAGCTGTAGAAGAATTTCCATCAGGTTGTATCTAGTCACTCTGGATTACCTTGAAAGGACTCACTCCTTGCCTGCAGATTGTTTCCTCAGTTAGTTAATTTCATAAGTTTTACGCTTTTCTAAGGAAAGACCATCACTTCAGGCCTTGCATTATTTTCATCTCTACAGAACAACTCCATCCCTCTCACTACTTGCCATCAATAATATCTAGCAGTTAGCACCTTGCTACCTTGCACTTTTTTCTAAACTTGATTGAATATTATACTTGTTGGATGTTCTAAAAAATGTTTTATCTCAGAAAACTCCTGGTTATGTCACTTTAAGTGGGAGTTCTGGTAATTTGAAGTTGTTAAAATCAATTTTCAAAATTAGTGTTTGTTTATTGAAATAATTTACTAAAAATAATTAATTCTAATTTTATGTACTATGTTTGTTCATTTGGATTGAGGGAAACTCTAAGGACATTAAGATTTTTTTAAAGTTTCATAAAGGTCATGGGAAGTAGGTTATTAGACTCTTCCAATCTCTTGATGGTTATTTTTGAAGTTCAATGAATTTTAGTAAAAAAATTTATTTATTTTAGTTCCTTTGGGAACTTTAGTAATATTTTATTATATATTGATTGAGGAGACTTTCACGGACAATTCTGTGTCCTGAGGCTCTCATATATGTCATATTAAGTAAGGTACACAGACCTCCAAAGTTGTTAATAGCCCTTTTCAACGTTTCTATGTATTTACTTGAACATTTTAATTGAATATATTATTTGGTCTTTTTATTTATTCTTATGTGATTTACCTATTTTTTGCCTGTAGTCTAACTTCTGAGACATTTTTTACGTAGGCTGCATGTCTCTAAGTAGGCTGTAGCCTGACCATTAGGTACTTTGACAGCCGCTTCTCATCATTAGATAATGGCTGTTGTGTCTGTTGCTTTGGATATTCTTGTGGCTGCTTGCAGGTCAACTGCCCAAGGCTGCGCTCCTTTTCAACCTTGGTAGACGCGTTTCTTCACATGGAATCCGCAGTGAAAGTAAATAAACAGAGCAGCTGCATGCGGGAGTGTTGAATAAATGTCTTTTTGTTGATAACTCCTAAAATATAAATAATTATCTAATTCTGACTGAATTTTTTCCATGAAACCTAACCCCAATTTTTCATGTGAAATGTGTAGAATTGCATAATATGGACTGGTGGTGCCGTGAAATCCAGTTGGATTATTAAATCAATTAAGATAGGTAAGGAGTAGGAATTGGAAGGTAAGGTTGCTGAGTGACCCTACCTAAAATTGGGTGAGGAACCCAAATCCTCCATAATATTTAGTATATTACTACTATTTAATTAGTTTTGATTAATTTTAATTAATTGTCTTGTTTTTGTTGCTTTTTCAGCTAGCTCTGACATAGTAGCAAGCTGACAAATAGGGGCCGTGCTACTTCAGATGTGTATGGTTCTAAAAGGAGCATTCACCGCCAAAGAGGCAGAGAAGACCAAGGGAGGGTTTATTCACAAGCACTCTTTCATAAGGCGTGATTGTGTGTCCAGAGTGCCTGGCCTGTTGAAGATGTAAGCAGCGTGTTTGAAGGCATCCAGCCAAAGTTTTATGGGGAGGCATTGCAAATGAAGCATTTTACAAGCCATTTTAGAAACAGTGCAGTTGCATTTTTCCACAAAGCCGTTCTGGTGATGCTTGTATGGCATAGACTTCTTGTGTAGGATTCCCAATTCAGCCAGTTCATTTTTCAAGCAGGCGCTTCTAACAAACTCCATTGCATTATCCCTCCTGATTTGCTTTCCTAGAACTTTTTTACATTATTTAATTTCTTAATCCATTTCAAAATCTTGTTTGGTGCTTCCAATCAAAACTTCAAGGGTACTGTCAAGAGCATCCCTGACATCACATCCACAATATTTATTATATAATTTGGCTTGTCCACACCCGCATTATAGGGCCGTATTACATCAACTGCCACCACATCACCAGGTTTGCAACAGATGTTTTGCAACTCCTCCTCAGGCAGAAAATGTCTTGCCTTCATGATTGAACAGGAACAACAGTGACCCATCTCTACTTTTGGCAGGGGGGGTGGGTTAAACACTGAGTCATTTTTAATTGTGTTTTGCAGCATTTTTAAGGAAAGGTGCCCAATCAGATCATGGACATTATGGCAGGTAGATTTGATAGCAGAGATACAGGCTTTAGAGACAGTTGGAAGAAAGTATCAATCTTTAATTTCTACCGCCCAGAAAGTGTTTCCCTTTGGCTTTAAAATATAGGTATCACCATCATATTCTACCATACCGTCTAAACAGTTGAACTTTCCTACCAAGACAATTGTTCCTTTGATTTCCGCACAGTAGAGCATATCCAAGACAAAAGATTGCCAAAGGGTGTTATCAGGACCGCATATCCCATCAAATCTATGGGAAATTTGTTGGAGGATGCAACTGTGAGACTGAGTTTTGTGGGTTTGAGCAATAAAAAGACACTAACATCATTTGTGACACTGTTGGTTGCACCCAATTCAAGAAGGATCATTCCATTGCTCTCCAGCTACTGCTCAACAGACGCAACACTTGCCCCTTGACCCCGTCAATGAAATACTGGGTGGAAAACCGGTGATTGGTTGAGCCATGCCAAGGGGTTCATTAGGCTGGGATCAGCCCAAGGCCAAAGTTTCTCCTGGCGCTGAGGACAGTTGTATGCCCAATGGCCCCAGTCAAAGCAGTACAGGAAGGGATTCCTCCAGGTCAGATTTGCCTGCACCCACTCATTGCTGCAGGAAATGAAAAATTTGATTTGGTCATGGATGGCCTTTGTTGGGTTGCCATATCCAGGCCTACCCCTGGATTGCTGATGGTGCCGGTTTTTTGGGGGTCCTGTACAATAACTGAGTAGAGAGATATTTGGAATGTCTTTTTAAGACATTACTTGACGGTAGAGAAATTTAAGAACATCCCACAAGCTGACCTGGAAGTCTTTGCTGATGGCTTGTTGACTGTTGAGCGCGTTGTAGATGATGTGGAAGATGTGCCCTGAATTGGAGTGGAGTAACATAGCTAACACTGAGTCTGAAGTGAAGCCTCCCAGGTATGTTTCTGCATCCTGGAGTGCGGTCCTCATATTTTTGTACATATGGTTGGGGTCGGTGGTGACTTCCGGGGAGTTCAGGACTTTGAGACACCTTGAAATTAGGTAAGACCATGATACAGAGCCAAATCAATCCCAAAGAATATGGTAGACTTACCTTCCAGTCTTAGATGCCACAAATGGCAAAAACAAGGGGTCAATGCTGCACTCAACAATTGTGCCTGTGAATCTGGCTCACTCATCCAATTCATCAAGGTAATCCAAAACAAAGTAGTTGGGGAGGCAAAAAATAGAGAAAACTTTGAGGTGAACTGCCTCAGACCATTCCGCAAAGTTTGATCCATCAGCTTTGAGATTGGGTTGTATGCCTTGTACTACCCACTTGTATTGCAGGTGAGCTTCCAAAAACCCTATCTGATTACTAATGCCTTTAATTTCAGCAATAATTGAAGCAAGGTCATCAATAGAGAGGCCAGTTCCTCCTTGTTTGGCGCCGGAAGTTCTGGTAGTGGTGTTTGACTTGTTGGTCATGTTCCCTTTAGGATCCAGCTGCTGTAAGGAGTGGCCTGATTGCGTGCGTGCGGGTCCAGTAGGTGTGTTTTCTAGGCCAAATGGGCCCAGCCTGAAATCCGTCAAAGGTGGGATCCAGGAAGGATGGTTGATATGTCATTACCTGGGAACTCAGGCTTTTGGTGATGGTGGAAGCTGCAAAAATCTGCAGTATGTACTGGTTGTTAGCAAAGTAATAACCAACTGAAGCCCTTAGAAAAGTAATAGGATAAACAGGAGTGGCCTTCAGAAAAGTGATGGCGCAAATTAACGTTTGGGGTGGATTCAGGATAACAACTAGAGCAGGCTCATAACCTGTTAATACTATGTTGTAAGATTAACATATGTATTTCCCCCAAAGTAGAAATCCAAATTTACAAGAGTTTCATGGTCTTATATATGTGTGCTGTGAAAGGTGTTTGTTGTGTATCTACAATAAACTATAATATTCTACCTGTTCAAATAATCTTATATGTTAATTATGCATATAACCAATACCATATTCTTAACACTCCTCTTGAATCTTGAATAGGTCATCAACTGGTCTGAGAAAATCACTCTCACCCCATCCAAAATACTGTCAACACCAACCAATTCAGTCCCCACCCCTTCCCGCCAGATCCTCTCATCTGGCTCATACTTACTTATCTGCATTGTGGACTTTTCCACCCGGGTAATCAGCCCACTTCCCCCCCCAAAGAAAAATTTAGAGGACAGACCATGGTTTTAAAGGAAACAAATAAATTCAACAGAGAGTAGCCATGATTATTTTGAATTGATGTAAAACTTGAACTAGAAATATTAAAAGCTTTTAAACTAAAAATAGATATAAAGAATTAAGCAGATACATAAGTTTTAAAGATTCCTCTTAAGATCTATCCCAAAAATTGTCTTTTTGGCCTTGTAAGGACATGCTTGAGGGGTTTCATTTTTTTTTTGGAGTGAGCTCAGACCAGATTGACATGGTTAGTTGAAGCCATGCCTTATGAAACCACATCCCCTGTGCTCAACTTGCTCACACCAGTAAGGGCCTGGTTTGAACTTTCTTGTGCCTCCAAAACAAAAATGCATTTGGATCAAGATTGGATGGGGTTCAGGAAGGATGAGGATTGTGGTTTCAAAGATAATAATGGATGTAGGTGATCTTTGTGCTCACTAGTTGGATTGATTGTTGGGATACAGTTTGGCAACCATTGTGGAAAGGTACATACATGGTCCATGAAGATCAAATGCACCAGTAAGGTATCTTCCTGAGTGCAGTCAGATGAGGTATAGTTTGAAAAATGTTTGGGATTTGATCCCTTTGTATTTTCATCCATTCAGGTTGACCCATTGATGGTGAAACCTAGCCAGCCTTGGTGATTCCTTCTATCACCCTCCTCTGGTTGATCTTCTGGTTCATCTGTAACACAACAGTCAAACAAAATCCCATCTCACCTTCAAAATATATATATAAAACCCCCCCACCATCAGCCTTCTGGTCTTCAAAGAATTAAAATAAATAAATTAAAAACAAGCAGTTTTTCTTGGCCATCAAATTTTTCAGTTTGGAGATCAGACCCAGTCTCATTAATATAAACATCAATTTTTTCAGCCTTGATGAGGATTTGAATGGCATGATCATGTCAATCATTCTTTTAAGGTTGATTTTTCAACTCTATCAAGATTCATGTGATGGTTTTCCAAGAGATTTTGGTTTATTTATCTATTTTTGGCCCAAGTAAAATTTGTGTGCACCTTCAGAATGACCAAATCCACTTCCTGCTTTGAAGAAATCCATGATTTGAGAATTTCAGTGAATTCTTTAGTTTTTACTGAATTCACACCTTGCTTGATGAAAAGGAATTAACAAAGTTATCCTTTTTCTAAGCTCCATACCTACTGACACGTTCTCTCACTCCAGGAAGGCAGTTAAACCTTCAGAATAAGTGCCAATATCAAAAATAAAAGGGGGGGAAGGTGTGAATCTAGAACTTGTAGGTTTGGGACAACTTTTTAAGGTTACAAGAGGTTCTAGGGGCATGCCTATTGAGGACAGTTGCAGGTCTTTTATGAGGTTCAAGGGAAATCCTGGGTTTTTGATGGAAACCTGTTAAGTTTCTCAGGAGCACTAGGGGTTGTGGAATTACAGCTTTTGAGTATGCCCCCCAAGGCCTTTCAACATTGATTGAGGTATTGGTGGGTAAAATAAGGCCCCCAGACCCCCTCTGCGATATGTTCTGGTTGAAATATTTTTTACAATTCCATTATGGAGATCACTTGAATTAATTTTAAATTTTTTAAAAAAAGATTATAAGCATGATTTTCTTGCAAGGGATTCAATCTTCAGGTCAAAAGGATTGACTTGATATGAGCAAAAAAAAATAAGAAAAATAATTAAAAAATCATTTTTTTTATAAAAAACTCCAATGGATCTAGTGGAATTTGAACACTTGCCTAACAAGCATAAAACAAGAATACAAGAGAAAAAATCTCCAAAAACCTATTTAATGATGGAAATTTAAACCTATGAGGGATTTTTTTTCTTGAAAAACAGCAAAAGAATCATCAAGTAAAGCAATAATTCTAGAAAAAAATGAAGAATTCTATTTGAATTTAAATGAATTTTTAGAAAGCATGAAAATAAAATAAAAGAGATCCTAAAGAAAACTTACCAATGAGACAAGTTTAAACATCTGTAAAAATCACAAAGCAAGATCCATCAAGCGCAAAAAGAATCAAAAAATAACAAAACTTCAGTTTTTCTTTGGGGGGGATCATTCAAATTTTTGGAAAGTTTTACCAAAAAAAATTGATCAAGTAAAAATATAATGAAAAAATACTATTTTTTTTAAAAAAAAATCATTTCTTTGAATAAAAATTGATATTTCTGATCAAATCTAGATGATTTTGTGGCAAATAGTTTTTTTTTGTTTTGATTTTTTTAAAAAAACTAGAGATTAATCTTATTTCAGAGTGTAGTTTGAATGATTTATATATTTATAACAAGAATTATTTTGAGTGAGATAGAATTAATGAGAATTGATTTTTTTTTTCAAAGAAGTCAGCCTTGGATATGCATCATCCATATTATGGTCATGTGTGAATCTTTTTTTTTGAGGTTTTTCAAAAGAGGGTGTATCAGACTCAATATTTCTAAAGAAAAAAACAGCTGATTTCAGGCTCATCTAATGTTTTGTTTCAATTTTTTCTTTTTTTTCTTAAGGTGAACCCATCTTTTCATTTTTTATTTTGATAGAAAGATCTTTTTTGGGAAATTGGTTGTTTTTCCTGAAAAAAGCAATTTTAATCTTTCAAAAATTTAACTCTGATATGCCATATTTAATTTCTTTTTATAAACCACATTAAATCAAATGATGTCCAAAAATTCAATTTTACAAAGGCATTCTACAACTGAAAGACTCCATAGGGGAGCCACGGGCCTTTTTTTGCCCCCCTAAGGCCTCAACCAATGTTTAAAGGCCTCCATAGGCCAAAAAATACCTCAACATTGTTTTCGAACCAAGGAGCCCCTTGAAAATTAAAAGGAATGCACATGTCTTCAACTGTGTTTTTTCCCCACTCAAGGCATCCCTTTGAGCCTTAAAAAGGTTTGAAACCCCTCTGATTTCTGTATTCATGCCCATTATTTCTTTTTTTTTCATTAAAACAGGTATAAATTTTTTAAATCTTCCTGGAGTGGGAAAATAGGCCAAGGAAATAATTTAGAAAAAAAAAGAAGAAGAAAAATAGAAAATCATACCTTCTGAAAAGAAAAGGTTTAGATATGGTAAATTTCAATGTATCACTTGGGCCTGGGCCAATTATTTCAAATTTTGATTACAGAGGGGTTTTTCCACTTTCTTGGAATCAATGGGATGCTTTTAAAAGCAATTTCATTTTTTTAATTCCTGATCAAGTGCTGTGTTTTAGGTGGTACTCTGGAGCTGGTCTGTAATGGATTGAAACATTGTTTTCAATGATTCCCCTGGATTCTCCTCAAGGAAGATGAGGTGTTCAACTAGCATATCAACCATCATTTTGAATTCTGAACCTTTTCTCTGTTTTGTTTTAGTTTTTTGACCTCTGGTGGGGTCAAAAACTTTCCAATGTATCATTATTTTTGGAAACCCTGACTAATTGGTTTATGTAGTTTTCTTATTCCCAAAGAGGTGGAATTTTGTGTTTGGTTAATTTGGTGGAGATCATACAGGGTTTGGCTGATTGCCACTGCCTTGTGGTTCTTTGCATTGAACTCAAGGCGTTAACAGAAAAAATAATCAATCCACTCCTGAAGATTATATTTGTTACTTGTTTGGAATTTTCTTCTGCTCCAATCAAATGAGAATATTACCAATCAACAAAAAACAGAAGAAGAGGAAAACACACCTCTGATTATGTGAAAATTAAAATTGATTGACTCTCACTGTCAGGGTTTGATGAAGATTTGAGTGGTGATGTGAAGTTTAGTTTTTTTAGCAAGAAATAAACCGCATGCCACAACTGTTGAATTTCAAGTATATCCAGTAGGTTTCCTAGGCCAGGTACGACAAAAAATTGAGGGAGGAGCAAAGGATTCCCTCCCCACTGTCTACCTTTCCAGGTAAATTCTGTAAACTCAAAAAATAATTAGGCTTGGGGGAAAGTTTTCTGGAAAAAATTAATATATGCATGAGAGAAAAATTGACTCAGCAGAGATTTTCAATTAGGTTGTAAATTGGGTAGAAAAAATTATTGGTACTGATTGAAATAAATCAGCTTGTAATTTGAAGTACTTTTTTTTAGCTGAAGCTGGCACCAATGAAAAAATATCTTGTTACTTTAATATAGTGTATCAGAGTTAACCAAACCCACCATTTTTTAATGACAGTTTTTAACCCAAAACCTCCATTGAAAAGAAAAAAAAACCAATTATTTCACATCAGATGTGTCAGAGTTGCCTGAAAGTAAATGGGGTTTTTCAGATAAAGTATTTCAATGCTTTGACCACCTCAAAAATGAATCATTCCACATCATCACCCCTGGTTTCAAACTCCAACCTCATTTGAAAAATTCTACCTAAACCCTCATTCAAAAGAAATTGATTCATTGCTCTCATCATTTCATCACTCTCATCTCTTCATTGCTACCCTCATTGCTTCATCACTCTCAGTAATTTATCACTTTCATAAAATCCTAAATCTCATTGCTTTATTTCTCTTTTCACTTCATTGCTCTCATCACTTCATCAATTTCATCTCATCCTAACTCTCATCACTCTATTGCTGCTATCACTTCCTAAATCTCTTTGCTTTATTGCTATATTTGCTTCATTTCTCTCATGACTTCATTTCTTCATCCCTCTTACTCTTTCCATAGGGCCCCTCAGCAAACCCATCCTGAAAGTCCACACAAAAATACAATGGAAAAAAGAAAAAATCCCCAAGGAACTCTAAATCAAATAATCCTCCCCTATCAGCTTCCAAAGGCTCAAGTCAGCTCAAGAGAGCTAATCACATCATCCTGGTAAACTGACTCAAAATTTCCTCAAAATATGATGCTTGCTTTGGATCTGACAACAAAACACAAGTTGGCCAACCTCCATCCTCTAAGATTAACGGTTATCTCCTGATGGCCAATGCACTGAAGAATAAAACAAAATTTAGGCTGTATCTTTAATCCAAACAGGTGGGGGAGCAATTCAAAAACTATTAATTAAAGTAAAAAAAGCCCTCCCAATGTCAATCTCCACTGCTTTTGTATCACCAACTCCAATAAAGCAAAGGGAATCAACTAAGTGGTTGATAAGTTTCACTCCATTTGTCCTTTTTTATTAATATGGAGGAAATATTTGGAAAGAAGGCCCACATCACCCCTTTAGCTCCTTATGATTCCCAACTATCCAATTCAGTTGATGCTGAGGAATTGGCTGTGGATGCTCAGCCTAGCAATGATAATTCCAAAAAGAAGTACAAGCCGGAATCAGATTTGAAGGAGAATATTCCAACACAACCAGCTCTGACCATGTCTAAATCAGCATTGATCAATGATTCAAAACCTTACTTGGACCCCTCACTTCCTTCTTTGGATTTCTCTCTTCCTGGCGTGGAAGACCTCAACACCTTGGCCCATGAGGAGCAAGTTATTCCAATATCCCCATTACAATCAAAATCTGTTCAATTAAGGAAGCAATTTCTTTTATTTTCTTTCTGTTTAATTCTGACTGATTTATTTTGTAAAAAAAAAAGGCTCATAATTTTCTGAATTTCCAAACACTCAAGCCAATGGGGCCTCCCAGATCCCCTTCAGATGAGAGTGAAAATGTTCCCACACAAACCTCCTTGAAAAAGGGAAAGCAAAAGGCGTCTGACTCAATCAAAATAAATGCCAATAGCCATCAATAGAGGAGAAAAATGCCCAATTTTTTGGGCTTTGAACATATCATGGAGAAGTAAGATTCAAGTAAGTGGTTTGATTTATTCTCCTTGCTTTCATAATCAAACCAAAAACCAGTGAACTCACAAGGTGAATTGGAAAATCTTCCATTTGAAAAGAAGAAGTGGGATTGTCAACTGGCTATTGATTCTCAAAAGCAAAAAGCTAAGAGTTTGGCTCATCAACAGAAATCAGATGCTGAGTGGAAATTGAAAAAGGCAAAGCAGAAGTTTCAAAAAGAGGAAAAGGGGAAGGGTAGACAGGAAGAGAGGATGGAAAATGAGAGGGAAAAACTAGAAATGGAAAAAAATAGGTTCTCAGTAGCCATGGCATGTATTAGTAGCAGTAGGACTGTGGAAGATATAAAGGAAATTACTTGATTGCTTGGCTTGTAAAATATTTACTTTGATAAAAAATTTAAAAATAAAAACAAAAAAATTATTTTTGATTACAACAATGTTGGAGACTATTTTTCACCCCACAAATGACAAAATATTTTTTTAATTTAAATTTTTTTTCTAGAATATATTTGCCTACTTTTAAAGTCCATGCAATTTTTTTGAGTGGTTTTGTTGATTGGCATTGACATGGCCATTCTTTTATGAGTGGCAGTCTCCACATCAGAAAAAGTTCTTGTTTGCTTCCCAAACCATTTTGAAAATACCATTTTGTTTGAAGTCAATGCCAAAGTCCAAGTCAGGAAAAACAAATTTGCAATCAGATACTTGATACTTTTCCTTTTTGTTGATAATTTTTCCATTCAATGTTATGTTTTGAACCACAATTAAAAAGGAATGGGAAGAGATGCACATTTTTCAATGTGGGGAGAATTGTAGAAGGAATCTGAAGTGAGCGTGATATGTGGAGAACATTCAAAAGGAGTGAGGCAAATCCAAATTCCAAAGAATAGAAGGAGGGGATGTGATTTTCATTCATGGTTTGAAATTTTGATTCAAAAGCATTATTGGCTGATTTTTGGAACATTTGACCTAAAATTTGAGAAAATTTGTTGGAATTAAGTTTCAAAAAAGGAAAATCTTGAGGGGAAGATTGAAAGGCAGCTTTCTTCAAATATTGACCAAATAATTCAGGAGGGAAAATCAATTTTTTCCATCCAATTGCCCCCATTTTTTCTCCCCAAGATCTTGAGGGACCAACAGTATTGACAAATATTATTGATTGGTGAAGTAAAGTGGTCACAAAGTTGATGTACTTCTTATCTTGTTTGAAGAGTTCTTTCAAATGGAAACATTTTATTATTGAAACCAGAGAGTGGTGATTGGAGCAGTCAAGAACAGCCACTTTTCCATAGGTGAAGAAATGGGAACTTTCAATCTTCCATTTGGCTTGTCCAACCTCTTCAGGGGAGGGTTTTCAAGTATTATTTTTCCTTTTGGAGGCAATAGCAGGGTAAAAATACAAAGGTTTTTTGTTGAGACCACACCACCTTCTCATTAAAAACTCCTTCAGCCACTTCCAAAGAAATTTTGGAATCTCTAATTTGAGCCCTCTGCTATCCACCTCTATTTATGCTTTTTCAACCATCTCCTTCCATCTTTATCCCTCCCAGGCACCTACTGCACTTGTTGTGAGGATCAAGAAGGGATTCAAATTGTTGCATGAAATTTTGAGTGCTGTGGGAAAAGCATTGGAATCTCAGAAAAAGCGGGGTTGGTTTTAGAAAGGACCAGAGGTCAAAGCATGTATGGCATTGCATGGAATCCAAAAAAAAAAAAAAGAATCATTAGTCATGTTACAATCCAGGTAAAGGATAATAAAACATAGAAAAAACAAATACTGGTCAAAACTGATAACAAAAAAAAAATCAAACTTCAATTAATGAGTGTTGAAATTTGTCAATTAATCTTTCAAAAAAAAAAAAAGTAGTTGCAAATAGATGTAGTCAGTCAAAAGTGCTAAATCAAACAAACAGGAGTTATCCCAATTGGGATAAATCTTGAAGAAACTAGACCCTCTGCAGAGAAATCTGAAGTTATCCCAATCAGGATAACTACAGTAGTTGCGCAGATGCTCAATACCTGCACAACTACATCCTACTTCCTCTCCATACTCTCACTCCCTCAATCATCCTTGCTCTCACCTCAGTTACCACCACCTCCAGCACTCAAGACAATCAATCCCCTCAAGAAAATCAATCAAACAATTCCCTTGAAACATCCTTGATCAAAAAATACCCTCAATAATCCAACTGAATAGCCTGCCAACCTCCAATCTCTCAAGACCAATTGATCTCCAAGCCATCCTCCACCAATCAAACTTCAACTAAAGCTGCCCTCAGCAACCAAATAATCTGTACACCTCAAACAAAAGTTCTCTCCATACGCCAAAACTAAGAAAGAAAAAGGGTGGGACAACAATCAACTACCCTGAACCTGGAGTTGAACACCCTACAGACTAGAAAATACACAAAAAAAAGGCCCTAGCTTCCTTCTAGGCCAGAGGACAGTCTGCCAACAGACCCAGGCTGCACACCAAGACCTTCTGAGCCCAGTCAGAACAATTCCCTTCTTACTTCATCCTGTGACTTGTCCTGAGAGAGTGAACTTCCTCACTGACCACATCTAACTCCACTCATGTCTCCTTCTATTCTATCAAATACTTTAAATTCAAATTGCTGGTTTTAGAAAAAATAGTAATAAAGATTAAAATTCAGAACTGAGAACCCTGAAGTTCATCAATGAGGAGAGGAGGAGGACAATGCTCAAACAATTGAAAATCAATTGCTTGGTTGATTCACAATCAATTAGAAATTGATTTCTCAATTTATTTGCAATTGATTGCTCAATTGATTTTAAATTTATTGAGAAAGCTCAATTTATTGCAAATAAATCAATTGATTGATTTCCAATCAATTTGGAGGGATGGAGGAAGCTTACCTTGGAGATTGAGCAAGAGGTGGGGGGGGGGGGGGGTTCCTAAAGGTTGATTGATCAAAGTATCAGGAACCAATGAGGGGAAAGAAGAGGAGGAGTATGAGGAGGAGGGGGTGGGGGGGAGCTTACCAGGGGAGCCAAAAAAAGGAGGAGGGGAGGTGGTAGGTGAGGTGAAGGTGATGGGTGAGGTGGAGGTGGTGGGTGAGGACTTTAGTTGAGGAGGAGGAAGGAGTGCACCAGTGGGAGTGGACTGGTGGTTTGGTGGGGTTTGGTGGGTGGTTTGGAAGTTTTGGTTCTGTTTTTTCAAAGTACACCAAAAAAAAAATGGAGTCAGCCTAGGATTTTTGATTGAACAGCCAAAACAAAAATAATACTGTGATGTTATTTTTTACCTATTTGAAAACCAAATACTACTCATCAAAGTGAGAAAGTGTGAGAGGTAGAATCCACTCTGTCATTGCCAAAGGTGAGCTAGAAGATGAGACAGGGATGACTTGAGGAGGATTGGGAATATCTTCTTCAAATATTTCTTCCCATTAATATTTGATGTTGGCCAGAAGGTTGTGAAGGATTACACAAGTGATAATCCAGTTGATGAGGATCTTCATGTATTTGGAATTTTGAAGCTTGTTTTGCATTTCCCTTAATCTGGTCCATCTTCATTTTGGGACTCCTATGGCATTCTCAATCCAAACTTGTGATTGGGCAATATGATAGTTGAAATCAGTTTTGGCTTGATCATTGAATGAAACATTGTGGTATTCTGGAACCACATATTTGCCATTAGCATAAGCTGAATTGGCCAGAAGGTAATGATCTTGGTCAAAGTGGTTCTCTTGTTGTTAAGAAATCCTCCTAAATTCAAAAAAATATTAATTTTGACAAGAAACTGGAAGGCCAGCATGGAGGGATATGAACTTCTTGTTGTTATCACAAACATGTTGTGGTGCAACAGAGTACCCACAAATACAAATAAAACATATTTTTTCAGAGTTTTATCAAATTTTTTATCAAAGTCTTTGGAAAAGAAAAGAATTGATTGCCATTTTTCCAATCAAAATAGTGTTTGCCATCTATTTTGGGTTTTTTACTCAAGGGGATATTTCTTCCATCAACAAAACAAATGAAACCAGAAAAGCCTTCAGTCTTCATTACTTGAGATATTTCCTTGCGTTCTTCTTTGGTTTGCCAACAAAGTACTGAGAGAAAAAAGATAGGATAGCAATCATGACTATTTTGGTGTATAAGTCAATGGTTCCATAAATAACTGAGGATAGATTTTCTAATTGATGAATTGCTGCTCCATTTCCATTTGATACCAATCTAAAAAGTGAAAAAGAAATTTGGATATCTGGATTGCTTTGAGGATTCCAAGAATTTTTCCAGGAGATTTGGTGGTTTTCAATCACCCCCAAAATTTTCATGAATGAAGGCAATAAAGTTTGGAAAATTTGCTGGAAACTTAAGTTGGGGAGGAGATGAAGCTTTTGAATTTCATACATAGGGTTGTGGAGATTCTGTCTTCTTGGAGCCATTTATTGATTTTCCAAAAGAGAATCCAAAGCTAACCAAGTTGATTAAAGATTTGAGTTTGAATCAGAGTCAAATAATAAAAAAAGTTCAGTCAGCTTTTTTGCATTTTCAACTTGTTTCTGTGAAGTTTTTGGAATAGCCGAGTCAACCACAATATTGACTCAAGTTTGTCTTGGAATAGCAGAGTTGACCACAATTTAAATTAAAGTTTCAACAAAGTCTGCAAACCAGACACCACACCAACTGGAGATTAGTACTGACTCACTCCTCAAACATTGAACAGACTCTTCACTATCAAACAAACACTTCAACTACTACCCTTACAGCTGCTGCCAGTCTCAACTAAAATTCCAACTGGATCACTCCAAAACTCAGCTTTTGTCAACTCATACTAAAATTGACCTCAACCTCTCATTCCATGTGTAATAGGTAATCTTCCATGCCTTCCTGGTGAGACTTGACTCTCTCTTCAATTCAGATTTATGTTCTGTTTTGTTCATTTTCATTTGTTGTCTGTCAGCATCTATTGCGTTCCTTGGTTCTTGGAAATTCAGTCATAGTTATCTCTTTCACAGTTAAAAGCCAAAACAACTCTCCCTCTACCACCAAGAACCAAGGAATTCAGATTCTTCTTCTCCACCACCACCATGGATCACTTCCAACAAGCCATGCTCAAAACTGCACTAGAGACCATCCCCATGCTTGGCAAGGACAAAAACAAGATTTGGAAGGATAAAATGGACGCCATCTTAGATGTCAGAGGATGCACCAACGCCATCAATGGACAAAACTTGCAGCTTGAATCAAAAGTAAATGACAAGTTCAAACTTCAGATCATTTTGAAACTAGAATTGCCCACCCATGATAATGTGGTCACTCCCACCAACAAGAATTCTGCCAAGCTTCTCTGGCACACTATCATCAAAAAATACGCCTCATCTCAAGCTTCAAATTGGGCCAGAGTATTCAACAATTTCATGTATCTGAGATTCAACAGCAATTAAATTAAAAAATTCACTACCAAGGCCAAATTGTGCCTCAAGAAAATGTCTGAGGTTGAAATTTCTCTTCCAAAAGACATTCTTTCCTATCTTCTCCTGTTCAATTTCCCTGATTCTATGAAGGACTTCAAATGCGAAATCATGCACACCAACAAATAACTGACTGTCAGATTCATCTTCAATCACCTAAACCAACTAAAAAATGAGTCCAAGGCGCAAAATTCTATGGAACCAACCTTATTTTCAAAAAACAAGGTGACTCTGGTATCCACCACCTTGAAACCATCCTTCAAGGGACAGGGAGGCAAGAGAAAACAATGTACAGATGGCTATCACAACCCAAAGCAGGATAAATTTCACTCTGCCAAGAACTGCTGGCACCTTCATCCAGAAATTGCACCCAAAAGGTGGAGGGACAAGCAGGCAAAGTGGAAGGAAAATAAATCTGGATCAAAGGAAAAGGCTCCAACCACACATTATCTTGCCCTAGTTTCTCGCTGGATCAAACACGGGGACCCTCAAACAAAATTCCTCTCAGACATTGGCGCCTTGGTTCACATGATCAATGACAGTCAATACTTCATAGATATGACTCCCTGCGCAGAAAACACCATAAAGACCGGAAAAGAAGGAGAAAGCTTAAAAATCAAGGGAAAAGGGACCATCCAACCCCATTGGAAGGACTTCACTATTCAAATCTCTGATTTTTTTTACATCCCTGAAGTCAAAATTAACCTCCTCAGTTCCGGCACTCTCAATCAAGCTGGCTGCACCCTCAATGCAAAAAAAGGACTCCTTCACTGTTTCTCATTTGAATACAAGAATTTTATCAGGCTCAATTATCAAAAATATCTACTCAATCCCCACACCAGCATTTGATCAAAAATTATCATTGCATAATACCAAATATTGTTTCCACAACTTGGCAGAATTGCAACTGATGAACGTTCATTGGAAGTTTGGTAATGCCTCCCTCTCACAAATGGGTCATTTTGTCCAACACATCCCCTGCAAATTTTGCTCCAAATTTCAGTGCATTAACTGAATCAGAAGCAAAATCACAAAATCAAACTTCAACCAATCATCCAACAGAGTCAACAAGGTATTTGAGAGAATTCACCTGGATTTGATTGGTCCCCTCAAACCACAATTGAAAAGAGGATCTCAATTTGCACTTACGCTCTTTGACAATGCCTCTGGATACATTGCAGCTTTTCCCGCTGGCATCAAAGGACAAGACAGCCGACATCCTTGTAGATCTCATGGAGAAGGAGTTCAAGAAAAGGGGATACTATCTGTTGGAGGTCTGCTCAGATGGGGGTACATAATTTGTGAATCAGAAACTTGCATCATACTTAGAAGAGAAACAATTTTTTCAGATCACATCAGAACCATACAATCCTGAAAACAATGGACAAGAAAAACAAGCTAATCAAACAATATTAGAATCCCCCCAATCAATTATCAAAGATGGACAAATTCCTGCAAACACCTGGGACAAAATCATCAAAGGTAGTTTCCTCATGTTAAATAAAATACCTAGAGAGGAAGATAAGGTAACTCCCTGGGAAAAGTTTCATGGTTACTCACTTCTGCCTTTGTTTGTTCAACCATTAAGAAATCCCTGCGTCTGTCTCCTTGCAAAAAGAACCAAGTCTTGGAAATTTGACCAAAAGGGGGAAGAAGGAGTGTTGGTGGGTTTCAAAACACTCCTCCTTTCCTATTTTTTCTGAAAAAAAGAAGGAAAATTAATCTCAACTAAGAATACTTGATTCCTGAAGATTGATCACCATGGTATCCTGAAGAAGAAGACTATCAAGCCCAAAAAAACAATGACATATCATCCTCAGATGTAGTAAGTGGCCAAGAACAGCAGTCAGCTCAGTAAGAAGGCCACAGAGATCAGAAATAAGGTGATTTGGACAGCTCATCCTTGGAGGCGGAGGTGACCAAAACCTCAAACAAGGATGAAATAGAAGTACCTGCCAGAACTTCCAGCCCAACTCAAACTCCATCTCAAATTCCACCCTTGCAGACTGGAAGAACTCATCACCCATCTCAAAATTCTTCTCAAGATCCTCCTTTCCAATCCCTTAGAGACCGCTCATCCATGAGGCCTCCCCAGCGGTATGGATTCTATAATCAATACAAACTGGTAAAATATGAACAAGCTATTGCCTGTGCAGAAAGGAAAAATTGGATAAAAGCCATTGACTTGGAACTCTCAAACATTGAAGAACTGAATGTGTGGAAGGACTATTTTGGACCACCACTGCAAAACTGCTTGAATACAACCTGGGCATTCCAAATCAAAGAAAATTGTCATGGCGACCCTGTCAAGTACAAAGCAAGACTGTGTGTTCAAGGCTTCAGCCAAATTGAGTGCTTGGACTATTCCAAGACCTTTGCCCCCACAGGAAAACCCTCAACACTCAAGCTCCTACTCCTCTCAGCCCTCAAGTCTAAGCAGCCAATTCAACAATTTGACGTAAAAAGTGCCTTCCTGCATGCACCCATTGAAGAGGAAGTAATTATCAAGACTCCCAAAGGTTTTAATTGGGTATCAAGATTCCTAAAACTTGAACAATTACTATATGGAATGAAGCAGTCTCCAAAGAACTGGCATGAAACCCTCACAGAATGGTTCAAATCAGTTGGCTTCAATGAATCCAACTGCAACCCTTGCCTGTAAATTTCAAAAGACGGAACCTCAAAAATCTTCTTTCATGTTGACAACCTCATCTTGGTAGGACAAGGCCTCAATTTTGAAAAGAAATTACCAGAAAGGTTCCCCGCTTTGACTGCTCAAACTCCACAACCTATCCTTGGCATGAAAATTGAGATTCTGGAGAATTCACTCCTCCTGAGCCAACCCAATCACATCAACACCAGACTCAATGAACTTGGTCTCTCTGGAGCCAAAGAGTTGTCTTCACCTCTCACCCCTGGACTCCAGTTAAAAACCGCAACCAACAAAGAACATGAAGACTTCAAACATCTCAACATAAGCTATTTCTCAGAAATTGGCCTTCTCAACCACATTTCTTGGTACACTAAACCCAACCTGAGCTTTTCTGTATCCAGTCTATCAAGGTTCTCAGCCAAACCTGGCACAACCCATTGGAACAAGCCCAAACGGGCGTGGAGATATCTGAAGAGCACAAGGGACCTAAAACTGAAACTTAAATTTAAATAGGCTAGTCCCCCTTTAGATTTCTTCACCAATGCATCCTGGGACAACAATCCAACCAACTGTAAATCTCAATCCAGATATTTGTGTCTAGTGTATGGAAGGGTAATCTCTTGGAACAGCAGCAAGCAGCAGAAATTCTTGTGGTCATCCACTGATGCAGAATAGAAAGCTCTGGTTGATGGGTTCCACAAGGCTACTTGGATCAAAGCCATCATTAACAACACCTTCCAGTTGATTATAACCACCATCCCTCTTAAAATAGACAACAGTGGTCTTGAAGACAAAATTCAAAAATTTGGATCAAACTCAAAAACTAAACACCTTGACCTCAAAACAAAAGGGATTCAAGATGAACTCAGCCAAGGTAAAATAAGCATCAAGCTCATTTGCTCTCAAAATATTCCAGCGGATGCATTAACCAAGTCCTTCTCTATGCAAGGCCTCAACCTTCTTGTAGAATGCTACACCAGCAATAAATAATTTCCTTTTTTTTTTAGTTTCTTCTTTGTTTGTTGTTTTCCTGCCTCAATTGTCTTGTACTGTGGTGTTTCAATTTTTTTTTATTTTATCTCTAATTTCTCTGTTAAGTCCGTTCAGACTTGAGTCTCATAAGGCATGGAGGGTTTTTGGAATAGCAGAGTTGAGCACAATATTAACTACAGTTTGTGTTGGAATAGCGGAGTCAACCACAATGTAGACTACAGTTTTGACACATTCTTCAAACCAGACACCGCACCAACTGGAGATTTGTACTGACTCACTCCTTGAATGTCAAACAGACTCTTCACTATCAAGCAAACACTTCAACTACTAACCTCACAGCTGCCCCAAGTCTCAACTCAAATTCCAACTCAATCACTCCAAAACTCAGCCTTTGTCAACTCATAATAAACTTAACCTTGACCTCTCATTCCATGCATAATTGGTAAGCTTCCATGCCTTCCTTGTGAGACTTGACTCTCTCTTCAATTCAGCTTTATGTTCTCTTTTTTTCATTTCCATTTTTTGTCTGTCAGCCTCTATTGCTTTCCTTGGTTCTTGGCAATTCAGTCATAGTTATCTCTTTCAGAAGTTTGACTGGACATGTTGAGAAAGATGGTGATGTGATTTGGGGTGATGAGAGGATGATAGGATACGTGTGATTTCATGGAAATGTGAATCAATGGAGATAAGATGTGTGTGATAAAATTGAGATGGGATCGGTATGGATTTGCTGAGGTGGAGGTGTGGATGGGTGTTTTACATGCAATGGGATGTGTGTGATGTGATGGAGATGTGTAGCAATGGGTATGTGAAGCAATGGAGATGAGATGTGTGTGATGCAATGGAGATGGGATCGGTATGGATTTACTGAGGTGGAGGTTTGGATGGGTGTTTTGCATGCAGTGGATGGTGGATGGGTGATAATGGCAGTTTTGATGTTTGAAATCAGCCATTTCCATGGAACATGCCATTTTGAAATACACCAGTTTGGGTATGTGTATTCCAGAAACCCACCATTAAGATTGGTGGGTTTTCCAAAAAAAATGAAAGATTTGCTAAATCTACACCCTAGTTTTTATTTTTAGATATTTCATAATCTTCTGTTAAATTGAAAAAAAAAGTGAAAAGCTGAAATAAAGATTACTTCAAAATAGCTGACAAAAACCTTCATCATCAGAAATACTTGAAAAACATGCCACATCAAAAAAAAACTGAAAGAGATTGTAGGATCAATCTTCCTTCCCATTTATGATTTCTTGAGGGTGGATGAAAAGAAGCATACTAGATTAAAATAAATACAATAGGGTGTATCAAAGTTAGCAAAATCACCATTAGAAAACAACCATTTGTTTTTAACAAACCAGCCATTTTTAATGGCATGTTTCTGAAATACACATACCCCCTAACTGGTGTATTTCAAAATGGCAGGTTTCAAACATTAAACCCACCATTATCATCCATCCACCATCCATTGCATGAAAAACAACCATCCACACCTCCAACTCAGCAAATCCATACAGATCACACACATCTCATCTCCATTTCTTCACATCTCCATCACATCACACACATCCCATCATCATCACATCACCATCTTTCTCAACATGATCAATCAAACTTCCAAGAAGCAAGTTGAAAACACAAAAAATCTGCCTTACTTTTTTATTATTATTTGACTTGAATTTAGACTCCAATTTGGAATCAAATTGGTTTGCTTTGGATTCTCTATTGGAAAAGAAATACATGGTTCCACAAATACACACTCTCCACAACCATATGTATGAAAGGCAAAAGATTCACCTACTCCCCAACTTAAGCTTCCAGCAACTGTTAAAAACTCTATTGCCTTCATTCATGAAGCTTTTTAATATGATTGAAGACCACCACATCTTCCAGAAAAATTCTCAGAACCCTCAATGAAATCCAGATATCCAACTGGATGTTTCTCTTTGTAGATTGGGATCAAATGGAAATGGAGAAGCAATTCATCAATTAGAAAATCTATTCTTGGTCAGTTGTTGGCCAACCAAAGAAGGCCTCAAGGAGATATCTCAATTAATGGAGAATGAACGCTTTCTTGGTTGCATTGGTTTTGTTGACAGAACCACTATCCCCTTGAGTCAAAAACCCAAGCTAGATGGCAACCACTATTTTGATTGGGAAAAAGGAAATAAATTCATTTTCTTTCCAAAGCCTTTGATAATACACTGACCAAAAATGTTTTATCTTTTTTTATAGATACTCTGTTTCACTAAAACATTTTTGTGATAACAACAAGAAGTTCATATCCCTCCATGCTGGCCTTCCAGGTTCCTGTCACAATTAATATTTTTTCAATTGGATGCGGATTTCCCAACAACCGGATAACTAATTTGACCAAGATAAATACCTTCTGGCCAATTCAGCTTATGCTAGCAGGACATATGTGGTTCCAGAATACCGCAATTTTTCATCCAATGATAAAGCCAAAACTGATTTCAACTATAATATTGCCCAATCAAAAGTTTGGATTTAGCATGCCATAGGAATCCTGAAAAGAAGATGGGCCAGCTTACAGGAGATGCAAAACCAGATACAAAATTCCAAGGAAATGAAGATCCTCATCAACTGGATTATCAGTTGTGTAATCCTTCAAAACCTTCTTGCCAACATCAAAGATGAACAGGAAAAAATATTTGAAGAAGATATTCCCAACCCTCCTCAAGTCATCCTGGTCTCATCTTCTAGCTCACCTTTGGCAATGACAGAGTGGATTCTACCTCTCACACTTGCTCACTTTGATGAGTAGTATTTGGTTTTTAAATAGGTAAAAAATAACATCAAAGAATTTTTTTGTTTTTGGTTGTTCAACCAAGAATCCTAGGCTGACTCTGGTTTTTTTTTTTTATTTTTTATTTTTTTGTGGACTTAGACAAAAACCAAATTCCAAACCACCTCACCCCACCAAACCACCAGTCCACTTCCTCCTCCTCACCCACCAACTCCACCTCATCACCTCCACCTCACCATCACCTCCACCTCACCCACAACCATAACCTCACCATCACCACCACCTCACCATCACCACCACCTCACCATCACCTCCCCTACTCCTTTGGTTGGCCCCCTCAGGTAAGCTCCCCCCCTCCTCCTCATCCAACTGTTCCCTCCCTCTCACCCACTCTTGCTGAATTCTCCACCTCACCCATCACCCATTCCTTCCTCATCCTCACCCTCCACCTCCACCTCACCCATCAACTCCCCTCCTCCCAGGTAGGCTCCCCCCCATCCTCCTCATCCTCCTTTTACCTCCCTCTCTTGCTGACTTGGCCCCTCCCTCCTCTTTGTCTCCCCCCCTTGATCCCCTTGCTTTCTCCCTGCCCCCCCTCTTGCTTGCTGTTGGACCTCCCATCTTGCTCAGTCAATGCCAGCCCCCCACCCTCTTGGTTGCTGCCTGCCCCCCCTCTCCCTCCAGCCCAGCCAACCAACCAAGCCTGCCCCCACCTCCAGCCCAGTGGACCAAGCCCCCCCACTGCCCCCCCTCTCCCTCCTGCCCAGCCAACCAACCAAGCCCGCTGCTCTCCGTCCTTCCCAACCAACCAACCAAGCCCACTTCTCTCCCTCCTGCCCAGCCAACCAACAAAGCCCCCCTCTCCCTCCTTCCTGGCCAACCAACCAAGACCGCTTCTCTCCCTCCTGCCTGTGCAAATTTGGATTGGAAACCAAGAAAAAACTGAATTTCAGAAAGAAATGACAAGTTTAAGAATGAGAATGAACAGCCATAAATGAGATGAAAGGAAAGAAGTGACCAACAGAGAACAAGCTGGCTGAGACAAGCAAGTCTTATGTGAAGGAATTAACAGGGAGAGACTTGGAGAAGCAGCCAGGGTAGGAGTTGCAGTGCCAGTTCAGAATAACTGATTAAGGAGTGAGGAACTGAGAGTTGAATAGTAAGCTCCTGCACTGATCAACAAGTTGCCAGGTAAGGTTCTTACCATCATCTGACTGGATGCTTGTTGTGATGGGTTGAAGGATTGGATGATGATAGAGGTTGAATGTAGGACTGAAGAGTTGATTGGACTCGTATAGTGGATGGGATTGATTGGCTAGATTAATTGATCAATATTGATTGATTGATTGGGTTGAGAGATATTGGTACAATTGATTGATCAAAGTTGGTTGGTTTTCCAATAAGAGATGAAGGTTGAATTGAATAGCAATCATCTTCATGGGCTCAAGCATTTCATTCATTTTTTGGAGACGTGATGATTGGAAGAGTGGCAGTGACACCTGTAAGTGCGGACATAGCATGCAGGCATGAAAGTGAGCGTTGCACGCGAGTGCGCTTTACAAAGAAGAAAGTAAGTAATGGAGATTGAGTAACAAAGAGATTGAATAGAAATCAAAGGAGTAACAAAGAGATTGGGAAGGAATCAAAGGCATGAGAAGGATGAAAAAAATGAAATACAAGAATACAGATCTGAGAGAGTGAGAGAGAGAGGGTCAGAACTTTAACACGCCCCCACAATTCAGAGATCAGTGAAAAAGAGAGCTGAAGGCATTTACAAGAATAGTGACTAAAATTTTGTTGGCCACCTTTGTGAGTGTGTCCGCCATCATTGATTGAGACGTGATCAACTTGACTTCAATCAGGTTATTTTGAAATTTGTCCTGAAGTCTTTTGGTTTTGATGTTGATATGTTGTGCTTTTGAGTTGGAACCAAATTTCTTAATCTTATCGTCAAGTCCCTTATTGTCTATCAGGTGAAGCAGACAATTGAAAAAGCTTCAATAAATATCCTTGATGAGTTGTTGTAACCAACAGCTAGATAGGGCGAAACATTTGGATTCAGTCAAGGAGTGCGTTATGGATTGGTGATGCCTGCTGGTCCAATACAGCGGACTGCCCTTGAAGGAGCAGATAAAGCCACTCTGAGAGACCCATGATTCCGGATTGTCTGCCCATGTGGCATTGCTGAAGCATACCAGTCAATCAGATATAGATTGCGGTCCCAGCTTTAAGGTCATATCCTTAGTGTCTCTCAGATACCTCCAGAAACGTAAAACTTATTTCCAATGGCTGATACCAAGTTCTTCACAGTGTCTTGCCAGGCCAGAAACAGCAAAGCTGATATTGGGCCTGGCAAGTCCAGAAATGAAATTCAGCCGTTCGATGGGGGATCAATAGTTGAGCTTCAGAGCAAGGAACTTATTTCAATCTTCTAATCCAGCCTTACCAAGATGAAGGCAAGGGGTGAGAGGAGTTGATACCAGCCAACTTTGTTGAAGGTTGAGTTCTGCAATCCCTTTTTCAATGTAAAGCGGGAGTGACAGATGAATAAGGCCGTCTTTTCTTTCTATCTTCATCCCAAGGAGGGTGTTTGGCTTGTGCGCTGAGGAGTGTTTGAATTTGTTGAGAAATTTCTCTTTGAATTGATCAATGTTTCAGGCAACTAGAAGATTGTCAACATAAAAAAAATATTACACTTGTTTTGTTGTCACCAATGTATAGACATGGGTTGCATGCAGACTCTTGGAAACCCTGGGCTTTGATCCATTCGCTTAGCATTTGGTACCAGTTCCTTGGTGCTTGTTTCAACATGTACAGTGATCTCTTGAGCCGCAAGTATTTGGAAGATCAACCACAACCAAGAGGGGTTTTGATGAAGACCTTTTTGTCGAGTTTGGAGTGTAGAAAATCCCCCTTCACATGGATTTGAAGCATGTTCAGGTTTCTATCAGCTATTTAATTCAGTACTGCTCTTAAAGAATATACCTTCCCAGTGGGTGCGTAGGTCTCCAAATAGTCCAGCCCATACTGCTGATTAAACCCTTGCAGTCACAATCTAGTTTTGAGAATTGGCGCTTCACCGCAAGCATTGTGCTTAATCTTGAAGAAAGGAATGGTGTTGAGAGGATTAGTGACAACTTTTTCATTGACTTCCTCCCAGACATCCTGGTCCTCAATTGTTTTGAACTCCCTTAGTGCCGACTCTTTCCAACCTGGAATGGCCATAGCTTTGGCCAGTGACAAAGGAATTGTCTTGGAGATGAACCAGTAGCAATCCGGTTTGGTCAAATTATTGCAATTTCTCAGATTTGGCCTAAGATTTTCTTTGACTGCCAAGTCCGCGTCAGAGAGATTGTAAAATTCAATGTTGTCTGACTCAACCTTGATATCAGGAGTAGGTGAGTTTTTAGAAAGATCAACTGCAGTCGGAGGATCAAGTGGAGACAAACCGGGGGTTTGGTCTACATTTGAAGAGATGATCTGTTGGCTACTGATGGAGTCATCTACACTGAGGATTGGCGTTAATTCTTGATTGTTGAACTTGACATGCTTAGTGTTGAAAATCTTGCTGGTCAAAGTAAGAATCTTATAAGAGAGTAACAACAGATTGAATCCCGGGAGCACTCCAGAGGCCCCTTTTTTGCTAATTTTGGAATTGATGTTGGCATTGTTCATCCTATAGGTCAGGCTTGTGCCAATGGGTTTGACATAATTATCTGGCAGTTTGTTTTGATGCATTTTCTTCCAGGGAGAATCCTCTCCTTTCAGTTTTGGGATCTGGTTTAACATGAGGCAGCAGCCTTTGAGAACCTTGTGCCAGCATAATTTAGGAATGCTTGAGTCCGACAAGGTTGCTCAAACAGCTTCCATTACGGTTCTATTTGCCCTTTCCACATGACCGTTATGTTGAGAATGATAAGGCTCACTGATGATTTGGGTGATGTGGTGATTCTTGTAGTAGTATTGGAGCTTCCAATTCAAAAATTTTCCAACCCCGTCAGAGAAAACATCCCTGGGGTATTGACTCAATTTCCGGTGTTGATTTTTGATCACAATTATAAGAATATCCGGTGTGTCGCTTTTGGATCTGAGAGGAAAACCAGAAATATACCCAGAGTGCAAGTCTATGAGAGTGAGAAAGTATTGGTATTTGCCTTTTGACGTGGGTTTGATAGGTCCAATGAGATCCAACTGGATCTTTTTGAAGAAAATTTGAGAATTCTCCTGTTGACAGTTGAATGGCACATGGGTTATTTTGGCCTTATTGCAACTGAGGCATTCAAAAAAATTTCTCTGTGATTCAGAGAGCTTCACATTGAGGAACTTTTCCATTCTTAATACACTGGCATGAACTAGAGATTGATTAATTGCAGATAGTTCCACACAGGAGTAAAAAGATTCTCTTGTCGTATTGGCCATGGCAATTACAAACAAGTTGTTGATGATAGAACTGGATAGTAATGGTACATCTTTGGTGGTGAGTTCAAAGGTGTGGGGAAGATTGCTTCTGTTGACCTGGAGGTTAAATTCTTGACTCATAAGCGCCCCTAACAATATCAGATTGACCATTGACTCAGCTACCCAGGCTGCGTTAGATAAGATCAGATTGGCGGCTTTGGTGGCCAGAGCTGCACTGCCACTTCCCTCAATTGCAATAGCCGCATCTTTTTTTCCAGTTTGTATTTGTCCATTGCTCTTCTCAAAGGTAGTGAAGGAATCTTGATTGACTATCACATGGATAGAGCAGCCTGAGTGTAGTAAAAAACTTTGTCAATCAACAGGGTCAGTTAATGCGTTTGTGCGTAGTCCGCAGAAGAAGCTGTAAAAATGCGCTTTGTCTTTGGCTTTTGGCTTGACTTTCTTTGATCCTTGATTCTGAAAATTTGCTGTGTGGTGACCAAATCTGGACACCCTGGACCAGATGCAGAAAAAGCAAATTTTTCTATGATTCTTTTATTTAGGTGTCATTTATCCAAAAAAAAAAAAAAAAAAAATCGGAATTTGTTTTTCAGTATCACTCCTCCAATTTCCTCATCCTGCCAATCATTCCTCTGTCCCAGTATTCTAGGACAGGCCTCTCTTGGTCTCTTCACCTAGGAATTACGTTTGATTCCTTCTCCCTTTGTTCCCCCCCCTTCCTTTTGGCCAAACGCGCGGGCCAAGACCCCCTTGGCCCGAGATATCCCTCTCCAATATCCATCCATCCATCAATCCATCCAATCTGATCCATCTCTCTTTACCACTCCCCAACTTTTTGATCAATCCTCACAATTTCCAGTTCACCCCCTACTCAAACCGTTCCCCCATCTCCACCCCTAATTGAGAGCACCAGGATCCATTCCTTGAATTGGTCGTCCAGCATCACCAGTCGGATGTCAAGAAATCCATCCCGAGACCCAAGACCGACAGCAGTCCACTCGTGCCAATCGGATCCAGGGCTACCTTGATTGTCCTCCAGAAGTTGATCAACCATCAGGCTCAGATGCTCCTTAACATCAGGCTGGCTTGGAAGAAAAAGTACCCAATCCCACTCACTCACATCCATCCATTGGAACCTCTCTCTCCCACCACCAGCCTAGGACTAGCTTGATCTGATCATCCCATCTCATCCTGCCTTTCTACTCTCACTTGCGTCGTCTACCGCCTGCGGAAACCCGCAGGCAGTCCAGTTTTTTTTTCTTTCCCACCCCTTCGGCCTTTGGCAAGGGGTGGGTGATCCTGGTATTGTTGTGCGGGTCTGTCCACGGACGGACACAGGAGATGGTGAAGGGATGAGAAGGATCCCACCCCAGTCAGGCAGGCCGGATTTCCACCGGCATGCGTGATCAATTTTTTCTGATCAGCTGAAAATCAAAAAAAAAAATGTTTCCTTCTTTTTCCGCTCTAGTTGTAGAATCTGTTGTACATAGTCTAACAGGACCTCCTTCCCATATGAGGAGGGGCTATCCCCTGCCTTTTGGAGGGGTATCAGAGGAGATCACATCATCATCATCACATCCTACCATACATCAGAGGAGATCACATCATCATCATCACATCCTACCATACATCAGAGGGGATCACATCATCATCATCACATCCTACCATACCAGAGAGGATCATCATCATTCTCACCTTGCAATAAATCATCCGTGGGGCTTCATTTCCCTTTATCTGCGACAAAAAAAAAAACTTGGGCATATCTATGATTGCCCCTTGATCCTTGAGCCTCCATACTCAAACCCTTGATCCTTGATCCTTATCACCAACCAATAGCTTTGCTGGTTGAAGA
This sequence comes from Puccinia polysora, assembly GCA_025617555.3. Classification (NCBI taxonomy): domain Eukaryota; kingdom Fungi; phylum Basidiomycota; class Pucciniomycetes; order Pucciniales; family Pucciniaceae; genus Puccinia; species Puccinia polysora. The sequence continues at coordinate 55,089,848 of CM062618.1, forward strand.
AGAATTTGACTGATTGAATTCTTGAGTGTGTTACACCACTCCTGATCCTTTTGTCCAACCATACTGGTCCTGATCATTCTTTGATTATCTCTCTGGAACCAGTCATGTTTGACTGAAGAGGTCTTATTAAGCTTAAAAACTGGAGTGTTAAACCTCCCTTCATCTCTTTTGAAGTTGAATTCCACCACTCTACTCTTGAGTCCCTTGAGAAGTTTTGAGTTATTCTTGTTTGGATCAGTTATTGTTTTGCTTCTGGAGCTTCTTCAAACCATTAGCTTTGTCTTGTGCAGCCACCCACAGTTATCTGGTGCCCTTCAAGCACTTGATTGCGGAGAGTTGGGCAGGTTCATTGAGAACCTGGAGGTTGTTTGGTATTGAGTTGATCTTTCCTAAGCTTCTTCTGACAACCAGAGCTATTAGCTTGTGGGCGTTTTTACTTACAATTGCCTTGTCTTGTTGAACTCTAAACAAACCTTGACTTCTTCTATTCAAGTTTTCCCTGGCACCATCTTGCCTCAGATAGTGTTGTTTCACCAGCTACCGACTACTAAATTCTTTATACTCTTACATTTGGTCCCCCGTTTACCAGGTTCTGGACTTTGATCTTGGTTACATTAAAATGTTTTTGTAACACTCAGGAGGGCAGCCTAAACAGCAACTTTCCCCTCCACAGAACATCCACGTCCCAGCACCATTTGGAGTCTTACATTTGGTCCCCCGGGCTGGGAATGAACCAGCAACCTTGGGATTCACAGTCCCAACAAAAATCATCAACTTTGTAATCCAATCTCTTTCTTTTTTTTTCTGTCATCATCTAGATCCGTGGAGGCAACTTGTTCTAGAAGTAAGTCCTCCCAATTGTGCACCACCTGGGCAAGTTACTTGTTGTTTTTTGAGAAACCCTACTCTTGCAACATTTGTGAGCCACTTTGGAAATCTGGGCCTTGGATCCTTTAGGAGACATTTTCAAAATGGAATCTAACAGTGACTCTTCTACTCGTCCTGAGATGGTTAAGATCAATCCCCAGAACAAGAACTTAGGATTTAACGGGACAAATGTGGAACACCTCTTGGACTTGTACGAGATGGCTGCTTTGGTAGATGGGGCTAGCAAATTTGATATGGCCTACCAGATACAATTTTTTCTCTCCTCTGACAAAGTTATGGAAATCATTGAGTCATTTGAAGGTTTTGAACAACATAACTGGGCCCTGCTGCGGGGAGTAATGTTGGACTATTGGGGAAAAATAGATGTAGCACCATTTACTTTGCAGGATCTAGATAACCTTGTCTCCCAGTGGATCTCCAATGGTGGTGTGGCTTCAGCTTCCAATTATCAGTCCTTTAGGAAATCATGGGATCCCATCCAATCCTAACTTGTCCAAAACAATCACATTGACACAGTGGACAAAATTTCAGTCCAATTTTTTCAATCTTTTTCTCTTGGAGTGCAGGAAAGGATCAAGGACAAACTGGTTGAGTCCGGATCCATGATCACTACCAGGGATAATCAACTCAAGCTCCCTGGTTTCCTTATCCTTAGGGGAGTTGTGGATAAAGTCATGAAAGGTCAAACAGCCCTCACCTTTGAAAAATCTAAAACGGCTGAACCAGTCCATGCCCCTTCTTTCAAAGAGTCAAACAAGATCATGAATAAAATGGAATCTGATCGCAGGCCCAAGAACCCTCAGCCTAACCAAGAAACTGCTACAATGGACAAGATCAGCAAACTGCTCAAAGCATTTGAAAACAAAATGGATCAAAAGATTTCCTCTCTTGCTATTCCTAAACCTTCTAGTTCTGTTCCTAAAAATACTATAGTCTGCTATTATTGCCACAGGGAAGGCCATGGAACCGGTTGATGTCTTGAGCTCCAGAAGGACAAAGATGATAAATTGGTAGAGCATAAAGGGAATAACTTTTTTCTTCCTAATGGTGCCCTAATGCCCTATTCCTCATGTGGTGGCCTCTTACCAGCCACCTCCTCCTATGAAGGCATCCTTTTCTTCTGTGGATTTCCGATATTCTTGTGGTAATCTTCAACTCTGGTATCCCCCGGCTATTTCCTCTTCCTCTCTGGTTGGTACTTACCAATCCAATCCAGCTAGGAAGCGACATGAGGAGCCCAAACCTCATAAAGCTCCTTCCTTGCCAACTTTGATCCTCCGCAAACCACCCAAACAACAATCCTCACCTGATACCTCTTCTGATGTAGAATATAAGTAATAGAAGAATGAGATTGATTATACTAGAAACTGGAAACTGACAAATAAAAGGAAATGAATCAACAGGCGTTCTATATAGATGATGCAACATATAAATACCAACATCAGGCTTGAGGATTTTGACACCAGTGGACATGAGGTTTAGAGACGCATAGAGAGAATATAATGAGATGAGACTGAGAAGGGAGAGATTCTTGTAAGTTGAGGTCAATGTCGAGACACGTAGGAGGAATGAGTAGGTTAGGAATCTCACCAGGCACATGGATCATGAATGAGGAACAGAGTGGGCAAAGATGATGATGAGGATATTAAGATGAAAGAAATAAGAAGAGATGAGAAAGGAAAGAGGAAAGAGTGCAAATTGATTGATGAGTGATCAGTGGTTGTCAATGTTCTTGTCTTCAAGTTCAGATCAGATTCCAGTCCTCCTGCCATTGAGTGCCGGACTTGAGAGAGGGAGACTACTCAGTCACTCTAGATTTGGAGTGTCCGCATTCCCTTGACTTTACCTCTGCGCGCCCGCTGCAGTTGTTTCTCTCAGCCGTAGAATACTTAACACCCCTCCATGCCCGATGAGATGACAGAACTATTTAGTAGGATTAAAAAAAGGAAAAGAAACAAGACAGTAGATCTATACTTTGAGACAAGGCATATTTAGTCAATGAGTCTGCAATCATCGCCAAGGATTTCACTAGGGTAATCCTTATGTTGTTGGCTTTGAGTTCCTCCCTTATTCCTTTTGTTTTTAGATCTAGATGTCTGGTCTTTGAGTTTGAACCAAACTTTCTGATTTTATCTTCCAGACCGCTGTTGTCAATGTTCATAGAGATAGTCGTGATAGGTTGAGTGAATATGTCATATAGGAGAGCCTTGATCCAGGTGGCTTTGTGGTATGATTCTACCAAGGCGTTGAGTTCTGCATTGTTGGATGACCAGGTTATGTTCCGTTGTTTGCAGCTGTTCCATGAAACAAGACTGCCAAATACAATACATAGGTATCCTGTTTGCGACTTACGTGTGTCAGGATCATCCGCCCAAGAAGCATCCAAGTATACTTGCAGAGGATCAGATTCTGGTTGGCAGGTTAGTGTCAGACAAAGGCTTTGAGTAGTCTTCAGATAATTCCACGTTTTCTTTAGTTTGTTCCAATGAGGGAGTCCTGGCTTAAAATTGAATCTTGCTAGGCTTGATACTGCAAAACTGATGTCTGGCTGTGTGTAGCATGCTATGTGGTTGAGCATCCCAATTGCCGATTGGTAGTTGATGTTTAGGGCCTTAAAGGCTTTGTGCTCTTCATCAGTTGCAGGTTTGAGTTGTAGGTTCTGAGTGAGGGGTATGGTTGTATCTCTACAGTCGCATAGTCCGAGTTCTTTGAGCCCATGTTGGATATGGTTGGGTTGACTTAGTAGAATCCTGTCCTCTTCCACCTGTACTTTCATACCCAGTAGTGTATCGGGATTCCTGCTTTCAGACCCGTCAAATTTGTTCAGAAACTTCTGCTCAAAATCTTGTCCTTCTCCCACAAGGATTAAATCCTCCATGTGGAAGAAGAGTCTTGATTGGCCGTCTTCTGACAGGTAGAGACATGGGTTGCATGCTGATTTGTGAAATCCAATTTCCTTGAACCATGTTGTGAGGGTCTTGTACCAGTTCTTGGGGGCTTGTTTCAGGCCATACAAGGATTTCTTGAGTTTGAGGAAACGGGACTTGCAATCGGAGCCTTTTGGGGTTCGGATTATCACTTCTTCTTCTATTTTTAAGTGCAGGAACGCGCTCTTGAAGTCAAATTGGTGTACTTTTTGCTTTGATTTTAATGCGTATACCAGCAGCATGCGAAGAGAGGACGGTTTTCCGGTTGGAGCAAAGGTTTCAAAATAATCTAAGCCCTCTATTTGATTGAACCCTTGGACACATATTCTGGCCTTGTATTTGATAGGATCACCGTGACAGTTCTCTTTGAGCTTATACGTCCACACTGTCCGTAGGGGATTCTTTGGTTCTGGCCCTTCATAGTCCTCCCAAACTTCTAGTTATTTGATTGAACTGAGTTCTGTGTCCATGGCCTTAATCCATCTTACGCCTTCTTCACACGTTACAGCATTGTCATAGCTTTTCGGCTTGTAGTAGTGAAAGTATCCATACCTCTGCGGAGGACGTAGTGATGTACGGTCCCAAAGGGTTCTTGTGGTTTGCGTTGGTTATGCAGCTTTCGTTTGAGAAGGTTTAGGGTGCTGGTCTGATCCGTCCAATTGATGATCTTTGGACAAGTGTTGCGGTTGAGGTTGAGAATTTTTGTTGTCCGACAATTCAGAGTCAGAGTTGGGATTGTCCTCGGACTCTCCTGACAATGATTCTTTGGCCGCATCTCTGTATTCTGTGTATGCTGGAGTGTTTGAGACGGGAGCAGGGTTAGGAGGTTGATTGGTATTCACGGTTTTGTTTACATCTTCATTGTTGTTCTCTGATATCTTGTCCTTGGAGAGAAGGAGATTCGAATGTTGAGGATTTGCCATCTTGAGAAACTTAACGTGCTTTGTGAGAACAACAGAATTGGATTTAGTCAGGATTTGGTATGAATGAAGGAGAGGGTTGAAGCCTACAAGGATCCCTTCCGCCCCTTTTTCCTTAAACTTCTGACCTTTTTCTCTTCGGGACAAGAGGTAGACGCACGGGTTCCCGATTGGCTTCACAAATCCTCGAGGCAGTTCATATCCGTGGATTCTTCCCCAGGGCAATTAATGGTGACTGTCTCTGTGGATTTGATTCAGCATGAGGGAACTTGCCTTGATCACCTTGTGCCATAAGTTTGCAGGAAGGTGTCCATCCTTTAGCATGTTTCTGGTGGATTCAATTAGGGTTCTGTTGGCCCGTTCCGCCCTTCCATTGTGCTCTGGGTGGTAGGGTTCAGATATGATTTGACATATGTGTTTTCTGTTGTAGAATTGTTTGAGTGTTTGATTGAAGAATTCCAATCTGCCATCTGAGCATACTTTGGTTGGATAGTAGCCTCTTCGTCTTTGTTCTGTTTCTATCACATCTATCAGTATCTCTGTTGTCTCGTCTTTCAATCCCATCATAAAGGCGCCAATGTAGCCCGTTGCATTGTCTACTAGCGTTAAGATGTAGCTGTGGCCGCCCTTTGATTGCGGTTTGAGGGGCCCCATGAGGTCTAGATGGATTCTTTTGAAAGCCTTGCTTATGGGTTGGGAGGTTTCTTTGAAGGACGCTTTTGTTATCTTGCCTTTGATACAGTGGATGCATTCAAATCTTTTCTTGAATTCTGATGGGATATGTTTGGTTATTCTCTCGAGTCGACTAATTGCTGCGTGTCCATGATTTTGGTGGATCTCCATCAAATCATCCTTGTGAGAGTAGGCCAGAAGTGCGGATTTGGTGTGGTGTTGAGGGAGCTTTGGGGTCTCTAGCGTATAAAGATTGCTGACTACATTTCCGCCAAACAGTCTTCTTTCATCTTTCAGCACCTGAAACTTCCCTTTCTCACCCTTCAATACACATCCTGCTTTGTTTAGTGCTCCCGCGCTCAGTAGGTTGATGGTTAGACTTGGTACGTAGTATACATTCAATAGTTCCAGCGTGAAGTCACCCCATATGAAGATGGCTGTACCTTTTCCTTTAATTTCTAACTGGGCTCCCTTCTTTCCGGTTTTGATAGAGTCTTCTTTGCAGGGGGACATCTCCCTGAAGTACCTACTGTCATTGACCATGTGGAGTGATGCGCAACTTTCAAGTATGAATTTAGATTTTGGGTCTCCGTGATTGATCCATGACGTGAGTAGTGCTAGATAGTGTGCTGAGGCAGTTGTTTTGGTTTTTTGAGCCTTCCATTTTGTTTGGTCTTCTCTCCACCAGTCTGGCGCCAACTCCAGATGGAGGTGCCAGCAATTGTCGGCTGAGTGTAGCTTGTCTTGTTTGGGGTTGTGCCAGCCCTCTGTGCATCTTTGTCTCTCTCCGCTTTGCGTGTTGTTAGTTAATGATTTGGTGTTCTCCAGGGCTATCTTGGATCTGTTGTTCGGTCTGTCTTGAGAGCCTTGAGCTTTTGATTCATTATTAAGTTGTGTGAGGTGGTTAAGCACGTAGTTGACTGAGAGTTCCTTGTCCATGTGCATGATCTGTCTCTTGAAATCCTTCATATTCTTGGGGAATTTGAATAGGATTAGGTAGGCCAGGATGTCGCTCGGGAGTGTGATTCCTACTTCCAGCATTTTCTTCAGGCAGACCTTAATCTTTGTTATGAATTCCTCAATTTTGTTTGGTTTGAATTTTATATAAAGGAAATCGTTGAATATTCTTGCCCTGTTTGATGCTTGGGATGATGCGTATTTCTCTATGATGGCCTTCCACAGTAACTTAGCTGAGTTCTTATTAGTTTGCGTTACAATGTTGTCATGAGTCAATGGTTCTAGACAGGAGATGAGAAGCAGTTTGATTTTGTTGTTCACGTCTCCATCCAGGGTTGAGACTTCATCATTTAAGGCCTTCGGGCAACCTCTTACGTCCAGTATGGCGTCCATCTTGTCTTTCCAGACGCCGTAGTTGTCCTTGCTTAGCCTCGGAATGGTGTCCAGAGCGGTTTTCAGCATTTCTTGACAAAATCCTTTGGAGCAAGCCATTTTCCAGTTTCTTTGATTGAATTGGTTGTTGATTCAATAGATCCTTGCCTTTGGCTTTTAACCGTAATAGAAGAATGAGATTGATTATACTAGAAACTGGAAACTGACAAATCAAAGGAAATGAATCAACAGGCGTTCTAGATAGATGATGCAACATATAAATACCAACATCAGGCTTGAGGATCTTGACACCAGTGGACATGAGGTTTAGAGACGCATAGAGAGAATATAATGGGATGAGACTGAGAAGGGAGAGATTCTTGTAAGTTGAGGTCAATGTCAAGACACATATGAGGAATGAGTAGGTTAGGAATCTCACCGGGCACATGGATCATGAATGAGGAACAGAGTGGGCAAAGATGATGATGAGGATATTAAGATGAAAGAAATAAGAAGAGATGAGAAAGGAAAGAGGAAAGAGTGAAAATTGATTGATGAGTGATCAGTGGTTGTCGATGTTCTTGTCTTTGAGTTCAGATCAGATTCCCATCCTCCTGCCATTGAGCGCCGGACTTGAGAGAGGGAGACTACTCAGTCACTCTAGATTTGGAGTTTCCGCATTCCCTTGACTTTACCTCTGCGCGCCCGCTTCAGTCGTTTCTCTCAGCCGTAGAATACTTAACAACATGGAGGTGGAAAAAGAGCCACTCATGGAAGGGCTCAAGATCATCCTGATCCTCATCCCTCATTTAAACCTCCTCAATCCCCTGATCCGGTTCCTGCTTCACCCAATCTTCCTCCCTCCACCCAGCCCAAAGTTTGGTTTGAGAGGGGAATTTCTAAAGATCACCCCAATGCTGTGGAAGGGGTATTAAAGAAAATTTCTGATCTTCAAATTCCTGATCTATCTGTGGCTGAACTCCTGTCAATCTCTCAATCAGTTGCTGAAGGAATGAAGAAATGGGTTTCTTGTCAATGTGTGGAAATTGGTCCTGTGGGACTCAAGGTCTCCTCTGGAACTTTGATAGAGGACTCTGTGGAACAGACCCCTCTTCTGAGTCTAGTCTTTACTCATTTCCTCTTGGTTTTCTTCCCTGCCATCTTGGTGAATCAGCTAAAACGGTCTTGCTCCTCGTTGACTCTGGCTCTCAGCTCAACTTGATCTTGGATGCTATGGCCTGCAAACTTAAACTCAGCCCTAGGTTCAGCTTCACCTCTTCAGTTTATGGAATAGGGAACCAGTCTTGCAAATTGGTTGGAATTGTTGAAGACATTCCAGTCTGGATTGGCCAAAACATCATTGGAACCTTTCATTTCTGGATCACACGCTTGGATGGACCCATGATCTTGGGTCAACCTTTCCTAATTGATTTTGGAGCAACTCTGATGTTTTCCAATCAAGTTGGGGAGAGAATCCTCCTCCCTGATTCAGATGGTAGAAAAATTGAGGTTCCTCTTTGTTCTTTGGATTTGGGTCTCTGAGAAAGAGATTTCCCTGGTCATTTTACTAAACAGAAGGATAATTCCAGTTCCTTTCATTTTTATGGGAGTAGTTCATCCTACTAATAGTTGTAGTTCTTTTCAGCCTCAAAATTCAACTTGAGGGTCAACTCTCATCCCAGAGGCTTATTTCTCTTTCTTCTCAACGTTTTCTTTCAAAAATAACAAATTTCAAAAACAAATCAAAAGGAAAAATTCAAAAATATTTCTTCTTCATCTGTTGTTTCTTCTTGTCCTTGTACCGTTATTTCTAATCAACCTTCTCTCAGTTCCAGTTTGAATCTCCAAAATGAGTCTAACCTAGATCCCGATCTCAATCCTATTTTTGGTGGCTTTTGTATGGAAGAATATGGGCTTCAGTGGAGGCAAATTGGGGTAGAAGTAAGTGTGAAGCCCTTCATTGTACCAACTCAGGTTTCACACAAACAGTGACAACCAAAATACATTTATCCCTTGTGTCCAGTTTATTTAGTCCCTTTCTTACCTCAACCCCACCTAGCTCTGCAGAGACCCTCTGACTGTTCCCCTCTTGGAGCTAGGTAAGTTTTCCCCTGAGACCATGTCCTTTCCATTCCGGAGAGACCCTCTGACTGTTCCCCTCTTGGAGCTAGCTTCTTTCTGTTTTTTTGCAATAAAACACATCCGTTGGTTCTAGAAAGGTCTCCCAGGGCAATTTGCGTGCCCTGTCCTAGTTATCCCCCTCTAATCCGCTTGACCAGTGAGGCGTTGGAAGCGACCCTTACACTTTTTTTTCTCAAACCAACCACCTCCTGATTGATGTCCAATCAGGCTCCTTTTCTGGACCCCGAGGCAATCATCCGAGCTGCAAACGCTACCCGTTGCCGCAAAGCCAAACTCAAAGCAAACCTTGCATCTTGTGACAACAACTTTAACCTTACGGAGGATCTACACCCTGAGCCTCCCGCCACGGCCGCCAATCCCACTTCTATAGCATCAACCTCAGCTATGGAGGAGAGAACCGTCACTGATCCCATACCCCTCTCCCTTCAAGAATACCTCAAAGGGGTCATTCAGCTCCAACACCAAAGTATTGAACAGGCCAACATTGATCTATCAGAGATTCTGGCCAACCGTAAGATGGACACTGAGAGGATTGCTTGACTGGAAGAAGCTCTCCTCCATCTGTCAGTCAAGTGCAAAAAGCCTGAGGCCCCCACTGACCCAACAACGGGCCGCATTGACCTGCAACGGTTCTGCTCTTCAGACGGACCCACCTTCTTTGGCCCCTTCCAGGCGGTTGAACCACTGGTCAACTGGCTGCAGGCAGTGCAGCTCTTCTTTGTGACAAAGGGAATCAGTCACAATGACGACAAACTACGGGTGGTGGGGAGCCTAATCCAAGAGACCAACACCCTGAGCTTCTACGCGGCCAGCATCAAAGGCTTCATTGGCCACCCGTGGCAGGAATTCAAGGACGCCCTGATTGGGTTTGCCCTGCCACCCCTATGGCGCACCTCCCTCCGAGCCGACTTCTGCAATATGAAGATGTCCGGGAATGAATTGTACCAAGACTATAGCACCCGAGCAAGGACACTCCAGTCCATGCTGAACTTTGACCAAGACTCTATCTCCAACTTTGATCTTGCGGAATCAATGAGCTTCGGAACGCCTGCTGACCTTCAAACAGAGGTGAACAACCATCAGCTATTACTGGCCAGGCCATTCCACTTTGCGGAATTTGATAGCCGTGCCGGGCTCTTCTGGGAAGGCATCTCTTGTTGCTCCACAGGAAAGAAAAGAGCTACTACCAATGTGGGACCCACAAACCAACCACCGACCAAACCAGGGGGTTGAGAGGAGACTATATGGCGCCTGAGGTGTTGGAATAGTGGACTCAGAGGCGCTCCGCCCTCCATTCTTCTCAATCCGGATAACCCGCTCCGCTACCCAAATTGCCCAATTCTTTCATCATTCTCTTTTTACACGTGTCTTTTGACTCTTAATTTTCCCCATCATCTCTTCTCTACAACTATTCCGCTCCCATCAATTACCTCCATTGCTTCTTCTCTGTCCGCTCCTCTCTTCCTCCTATTTCTTTTCTCTCCTCTTTCTTCATACCTCTTTTCATTCAACCTATAAACTTCTTTGCCCATTGACTCTCATCCAAAAACCTCATTGTTGATGATCAACTAATCTACTTCAGTCCTTACCTTATTTGGTGAGACATCAAACTTCACATTCTTTTTCATTTTCAATTTCTTCCTGTACTTTGCTTTCAAACTCATCTTCTTATTCTATTCTTTAGACCAGCCTTCTCCATATTCTCCCTGTTATGCTATAGTCTTCAGCTACCTCCTAGTCCTATCAAAGTTGTCATCTGTCAACTCTCAACTCTTGCGCCTGGTCCTTATTTCTTCTGGTTATCCTGAAATTCAACTCAAGTTTCATCATGAGGTCATACCTAGACTCCCAGGGGCTCTGCCATTTCTGTAAGAGAAAGTGTGGAAGCGCCCCAGGAGCCTGCCCAGGACCCTTTGACAGCTCCTTTGTAACTATCCCCAAATCCTTCAAGACACCCCCCAAGCCGGCGGACTACAAGCGCCCAATGGCTCGGAGAGCACTGGCCCCCGCGGTGGGCGGCCCAACAACTGCCCAAGCAGGCAGACCCGCTCATCATGCTGCCACCGTGGCAACGGTCACCAGCCAACCATCCTTCCCGGAATTGGACTCCGTCTTGGCAATGGCAATCACCAAGCTTGAGGATGAACTACGCCTGGCCCAAGATGAAGGGTGCGTCCTCATGAGAAACAGCCACCGCATTGTGGTCAAAGTTCTAGTGAATGACCATTAACTCTTCGGGATGATTGACACAGGATCGGACATTGACCTGATCTCGGAAACAGCGGCAGACAGAACGGGCCTTGTAAAACAGCCCCTTCAAAGACCAATAGCGGTCAATCTGGCAATGAGAGGCGGGACACCACGGCCAATAATCCTCAAGGACTTCTGCATGGCAAAACTACACGACCCATCTGGGGGACTAGTGTTCCCAAATTTCCATCTCAAGGTGGGCCACATTGAAGGGACCTATGACATGATCCTGGGCGCCCCCTTCCTCTCCCAATTTCTTCTATTGGTATCCATTGCCAAATTGGCGGTCCTGTGTACACGTTCTGGCTGTAAAATGGTTGATTACCGCCACCCAACAAGAGCTATGACGCAATGTAACCCCCCCTCCACTTTGTCCCTGAGCACAGCAATGGCCAACGTGGAACAACCCGCCAGCTGTGAGGAGAGGATCCTGAAAGAATTCTCTGACCTGTTTCCAGCAGATATCCCGGACTTGACCGACACACTGGAGGGTGATTTGAGTGTTGTAGACGGCTCCTTCCCAGAGAAGATGCAACCCAAGGGTTCCCAAATATGCCACAAGATTGTACTGACTGACCAGAACGCGACCTTTAATGAGAAACAGTATCCTTACCCCCAGAAGCACCTGGTGGCCTGGCGGACCTTGTTGGACCAACACCTAAAAGCCTGGAGGATACGCCAATCCAACAGCCAATACACGTCGCCAAGCCTGATAATCCCAAAGAAAGACGCATCAGCACTCCCCCGCTGAGTCTGCGACTACCGCAAGCTGAACAGCCTGACGGTGAGAGACCGGTTTCCACTACCAAACGTGGACAAACTAGTCCGACTGGTTGCGACCGGCAAGGTGTTCTCCATCCTTGACCAGACTAACGCCTTCTTCCAGACGCAGATGCAAGAGGCAGACATCCCGCTAATGGCGGTAAAAACCCCTTGGGGCCTCATGGAGTGGGTAGTAATGCCTATGGGCCTCACTAACGCCCCAGCCACTCACCAAGCAAGACTACAGGAAGCCCTGGGTGAAACAATTGGGGACTTCTGCGTGGTCTATCTGGACAAGATTGTTGTCTTCTCCAGCTCAGCTGAAGAGCACAAGCGGCATCTGTGCCAGGTCCTGGAACGCCTGAGGGCAGCCAACTTGTACTGCAGCCCGAAAAAGACGCAGCTCTTTTGAGAGAGAATCAAGTTCCTGGGCCACTTCATCTCCAGGGATGGGATTGCGGCAGATGACTCTATGGTTGCCAATGTACTGAACTGGCCATCCCCAAACTCACCCAGAGGGGTGAAGAAGTTCCTGGGCACGGTCCAGTGGATGAAGAAATTTTTGTGGGGCCTCCAACAGTATGTCAATAAGCTGACCCCGCTCACAAGCACCAAGCTTGACCCAAAGAAATTCAGATGGGGAAAGGCTGAGGAGAAAGCGTTTGACAATATAAAGCGGATCATGACAAGCCTGCCGTGCTTGAGAAACGTTGATTATGAATCCGAGGACCCCCTGTGGCTGTTCACAGACGCCAGCGGATCACGATTGGAAGCAGCCCTCTTCCAGGGGAAGGACTGGAAGACGGCACCCCCCATTGCTTACGACTCCCACCTCATGACCCTGGCAGAGCGCAACTATCCGGTGCATGAACAGGAGCTGCTCGCCGTGATCCACGCCCTGCAGAAGTTGCGGATGCTACTGCTTGGCATGAAGATCAACGTGATGACAGAACACCACTCCCTCACCTACCTACTCAAGCAGCGGAATTTGAGTAGGCGCCAAGCGCAATGGACGAAAATCCTGGCCAACTTTAATCTGAACTTCAACTACGTCAATGGCAACAACAACTCTGTGCTGGACGCCCTCTCTTGGAAGCACGGGCCTGAAGACGTGATCAAGGTCCTCCATGGCGATGTGGCGAAGGTGGAATCCCTGACAGAGATAGGGATCAACCTTGACACAAAGCTGAAAGCTGGGATCCGCAAATTATCCAAATCAGACCCCTTCTGTATGGTGATCCAAAAGGCCCTACCCCTGAGGAGCGACTGCTGGGAGGAGAACGGCCTCCTATTTGTAGACGGCCAGGTAGTGATCCCACTGGACCACACTATACAACAATTGCCCATCCGACAGGCACACGACCGTCTGGGACATCTGGGGTATCTGAAGACAGGCTTGGAAGTACGCCGCAATTTCTTCTGGCCCAAGCTGGCAGCGGACGTGAACCCGTTTGTCCAAACCTGCAACATCTGTCAACAGACCAAGGCCCCAACTACGGCACCATTAGGCAATATTCTTACCCCAGACATTCCTTGCCTCCCACTGGTGGACCTAGCTATCGATTTTGTAGGCCCCCTACCGGTGTCTACCCATTACAACATGATCCTAACCTGCACGTGCAGGCTATCGGGATTCACGCAGATCATACCAGTTGTACAGTCGGACACGGCCGAAAGGACGGCTTCGAGGTTCTTTGCCAGCTGGATTTCCATATTCGGCCCCCCGCGCTCCATTTTAAGCGACCGGGACAAAACCTGGACCTCAAAATTTTGGAGGTCCCTCATGTCCCGCCTACACATCGACTTCCACATGTCTTCGGCCTTCCATCCACAGGCCGACGGGAGGAGCAAATGGACAAACAAGACCGTTGGCCAAATTCTGCGCTCATTCACCACAAAACGCCAGGGGAAATGGCTGGAGGCACTGCCGGCGGTAGAGTTTGCCATCAACTTGGCGGTGAATGTTGTGAAGATACAGACACACAGGAGCTGCGGCAACCAGAAACGCAAAGCAAGGAAACCACATGCATATGCATAGGAGGACGGATCACCAACTGCACTTAAATAGCCACTGTTGTTTTCCCGTCGAGCTTCTCCTTTTTCTTTCTTTCTCATCTTTTCTGGTCTCTAAACTCATCACCCTCAGGTGATTCTTGTGTCCTTGCTCCTCATTTGTCTCACTCGTCCGGGCTTCTCTAAATCTAACCTGCGCTGGTTCCATCAAAGGTTCATCTCCATTTTCCCTTCTCTTTCTCCTGCCAAACAACTCTTGTGTTTCCTTAATCTTCTATGTCTTGCTGGGTTGGAAATCTAACACCTGATCTTTTCTGGTCTCTAAACTCATCACCCTCAGGTGATTCTTGTGTCCTCGCTCCCCATTTGTCTCACTCGTCCGGGCTTCTCTAAATCTAACCCGCGCTGGTTCCATCAAAGGTGATTCTTGTGTCCTCGCTCCTCATTTGTCTCACTCGTCCGGGCTTCTCTAAATCTAACCCGCGCTGGTTCCATCAAAGCTACAAAACAGGTTATGAGCCCAGCAAACCGCAACCGCATCTTGCTTCAAAACTAAATCAACCCACTACAATCCACCATCCTGGAAAACTCCCAGAGGACATCACCCCCAGCCCCTTCTCCTTCTCCAACCACCTTGTCCAACCACAACAAATCAGAAGATAACTTGTCATACCACTCATCCACTCTATCTAACGCGACTGAAACCATATTCCAAAATCTCACCATTTCCTCATCTCAACAAACACCCTCACAACCCATCATGGCTGAAGAACTATTTCAAACCAGCATTCCTAAGCTCACGGGTCCAATTTTTCCAAGTTGGAGAAACGCGATAATCACGCAACTAGGCTTCAAAGACCTGGACGACCTAATTAAAAACTCTCCTCCCGCCAACCCTACTGCGCAGGAGCGACTTAGACTCAAACAGGCCACCACGTTTATTCAGATGCACCTGGATCATCAAAATTACACCATGTTCGTGGATGACCCCTACGAGTACCTTCCTAAGAACCTATGGGACGCCATCTGTTCACACTACGCAACAAAATCAATGGAAAACATCTCAAACACCATTGGTAAAATGCACAACATCGACTTCTCCTCAGGAAATCTCACCGCGGCAATAAGTGAATTCAGGGAATTATTCCGACTCCTACAAGAGGTTTCTGCAGGAAAATTTGATAGCCACACCTTGGAAGCAATGTGGTCATACCACATCCTTGAACGACTTCCCAAATCCTTTCAGGTTTTCAAGCCCCTATGATATTTGCGATTCAAGGACACGGAAGTAATTGAACTTTGAAGTCTTTTTACGGACCTGGAGACGGAGCTGAGAAGGCAAGACAAATCAACTTCCTCCAACACCACACTGCTGGTAAAGGCGCCAATCGGGTCTGGATCCGGACCGAATCACAAAGGGACTCGTAAGCCTAAGCGAAGGGCCTTCTGCACCAATGGGAAACATAACCCTCTCACCACTCACTCAGAAGCAGAGTGTCATCAACTACACCCAGAACGCGCAATAGTATATTACCAGAGCATCATGGAAAAGCAAAAAAACGGAAAGGAGGAAATTCATCACGGACACTGCCTTTCTTCTGGCCTGCTTTCCAACTCCGTGATTCTAGACAGCGGAGCCTCAGGACACTACTTAAAGGACGAGGGCCTCTTCAAAACCTACTCGGAATGCTCCAATCTCCTATAAGCCGCAAGCGGATCAATAATCCCAATAGTCAGATGTGGACAAGCCACCATCAAGCTCAAAAATGGAAACCTGAATGTTGAGAAAGATTTTCACGCTCCGAGCCTCACCCATTCGCTGGTTCCACTATCCACCTATCTAAAGCTTGGCTACTACCTTGCTCCGACCCCATATGGATTCAAATGCAGCAAGGGAGAAGACATCATCTTCACTGGACAGGTAGTTGAAAATCTATTGATTCTTGATTCCGTCATAGACCAAGCCTTCACCTCGCTGTCTAACTCTGCAGGGTTACATCGAGCGTTAGGACACCCCAGTCACAAGTACCTGCAAGCCGCGTTCCCATCTCAATCCCTGACAAAAACCAAATGTATATTGTGCGACCTATCCAAAATGCATTGTCAACCTTTTTTGGGTAAATTTCCGCAAACGACCACCAAACTTGAAGTAATTCATATGGAACTGTGTGGTCCCGTTACTCCAACCTCCCAAGGGGGGAAAAAATATTTCCTCAAGATTGTGGATGGCTTTTCTAAGTATCAATTCCTGTTTACAATGGAACAGAAGTCCCAAACATTCAACCTATTCAAGAAATTCCTCAAAGTAGTGGAAACTCAAAGCGGAGAAAGCGTAAAGTTTGTGGTATTGGATAACGGGGGCAAATTTGTCAATAATGCGTTCCAAGAATTATTTGAAACCAAAGGCATCACTCATCTCACGTTGGCACCATACACACCTCAACAAAACCCGCTTGCCAAACGAGGGAATTGGATCACTATTGAGAAGGCCCGGGCCATGCTACTTGAATGTGGACTACCGCTACACTGGTGGGGGGAAGCAGTAAGTACCGCGGTCTATCTAGAAAATCTTTCCCCTGAAAGCTCCATAGAGATGAAGAGCCCCTATGAACTATGGTTCAACAAAGTAGCTAATCTCTCTCATTTGAAACCGTTTGGTTGTAGAGCTATCCTTTTCAACCAGAAACACTCACGCTGGTCAAAATTCTCCCCGGCAGGGGTGGAATGTATATTTCTTGGCTATGAAGAAGGGCACCAAACATACCGGGTGTGGGATCCTGTTGCAAACAAGATCCACGTATTGCACCACATTTGTTTCAAAATCAATAATTTTCCGTATCTTCATATTAAAGCTCTCAATCCCCCATCTCCGTCCGACTCCGTTCTATCATTTCCTTCTCCTCTCATTCCCTTTTCTCACTCCTCTTCTTCTTCTTCTTCTTCTCCCTGCATCTCTCCTGCTCCTATTCCCTCTTCTACTACTCCTTCCGTCCAATTGTCCCCTCCCCGTCCTCCATGCGCAACCCACTCTACCTCATCTTCCGCCGTCTCTTCCCAATCCCCCATCTTGCAAACTATGATCGCTCCAGACCAGGCCTCTTCCTCTGGAACCACAGACCCTACCACAACCTCTCCCAGTATGGATTCACCAGTCCACAAAACTCCCAAAGGTGTCACGGATACCACCGCTTCCACCCTTCCGTCATCCAAAGGATACATCTATGTTCCTCACTACAATCTAGCCCCAAACAACAATGATTTAAGCATAGGATCCCATCAAATCCTGAACCACCCTTGTCGAGGACGAGCAAACATGATCATTGAAGAACCCTCCTCTCTGTCCAATCCAACCTCATACAAATCCGTTCGACGAAGGCCAGACGCTGCCGATTGGATAGCTGCTGAAGATTCAGAACTCACCGACATCATTCGACATGGCGTCTGGGAAGTAGCAGAAAAGAGACCTGGTGAAAATGCGTTGGACACCATGTACGTCTACCGGAGCAAAAAGGATGCGAACAGAATTGTAGTAAAGAAGAAGGCACAACTTTGTGTTTTGGGCAACCGGCAAGTTGAAGGAATCAACTATAATGAAACTTTTGCTCCTATGGGCCGTGACGCCTCGCTACAATTACTCCTCACAATCGCCGCATCTGAAGACTTTGAGGTAGACCAAATGGACGTACGCTGTGCTTTCCTCAATGGGCTAACCGACATGCAGATTTTCATCAAGCCTCCAAAAGGCGTGAACATTGCTCTGAAACCTAATGAGGGACTTCTGCTGAAGAAGTCACTCTATGGTCTCAAGCAAAGTCCACGCTGCTGGTACAAGGCTCTCTCAACCTTCTTCTCTGACCTGCACTTCACGCCTACTTCATCCAATCCTTGCCTCTTCATTTTGTCCGATACCTCGAACCCAGTGCTAATCTTTGTCCACGTGGACAATCTAATCATCACTGGTAAGAACATCAAACCAATCAAAGCCGCCCTGAGGACAAGATTTGAAATGCACAATCTTGGACCTTGCGAGTGGGTCCTGGGGATGCAGATCACAAGGGATCAAAACCAACGTACCATTATGCTAAAGCAGGACCAATACATCCAAGAAATGCTCGAAGAGCACGGAATGCAGGAATGCAAGCAAATCACATCTCCCCTTCCATCCGACTACCTTCTTGATCCAGCTCCGCAAACTCCCCCTTTGTCGACATTCAATTACCGGCGGGCTGTGGGGCTACTGGGCTACCTAGTTCAGAAGACAAGGCCCGATTTAGCTCACGCACATAGTTATTTCTCTCAGTTCCTGAATGCCCCCACCTCCCACCACCAGCACTGCTTCTCTCACCTGCTACGCTACCTTAGTTACTCGTCGGACCTTGGCCTAACACTGAGGGGTGAGCCCTCTGAGCCCTCTGAACCATGGCTGCTTTGAGGATTTGCCGACGCTGATTATGGCTTGTTGGCGGATAGGAGAAGTTTCTCGGGATCTGCCATCATCCTCAAGGGCCTGCTTGGGTGGAGATGCGCCAAGCAGCCGATTGTCACGCTTTCAACAACCAAAGCCGAGCATCGCGCCTGCACCGAGACGGCTCAGGATCTACTGTGGTGCAAGCAACTAATGGCCCAGGTCTTCCGGACCTTCTCCCTTCCCATCCCACCCTCAACTCTGTACTGTGACAACCGGGGTGCCATAGACCTCATTCTCAACCCACTATATCAACATTGTACTCGCCACATTGACATTTGGCTCCACTTCCTGCGTCAACATGTCCACAACGATGATTTCCAACTCTCTTAAATTTCCACCAACCTCAATCTGGCCGACTCTCTCACCAAGCTGGTTTCCCCAAAGAAGCTTTGGCAATGCATTACCCAATTTTGACTGAACCTCCCAGTATCATTCCCAACCAAGCACGGGGGCGTGTGAAGATACAGACACACAGGAGCTGCGGCAACCAGAAACGCAAAGCAAGGAAACCACATGCATATGCATAGGAGGACGGATCACCGACTGCACTTAAATAGCCACTGTTGTTTTCCCGTCAAGCTTCTCCTTTTTCTTTCTTTCTCATCTTTTCTGGTCTCTAAACTCATCACCCTCAGGTGATTCTTGTGTCCTTGCTCCTCATTTGTCTCACTTGTCCGGGCTTCTCTAAATCTAACCCGCGCTGGTTCCATCAAAGGTTCATCTCCATTTTCCCTTGTCTTCCTCCTTCCAAACAACTCTTGTGTTTCCTTAATCTTCTATGTCTTGCTGGGTCGGAAATCTAACACCTGATCTTTTCTGGTCTCTAAACTCATCACCCTCAGGTGATTCTTGTGTCCTTGCTCCTCATTTGTCTCACTCGTCCGGGCTTCTCTAAATCTAACCCGCGCTGGTTCCATCAAAGTTGATTCTTGTGTCCTTGCTCCTCATTTGTCTCACTCGTCCGTGATTCTCTAAATCTAACCCGCGCTGGTTCCATCAAAGCTACAAAACAAATGTAGCCACCGGGCTCAGCCCATTCGCACTAATCTTTGGAAGGGAGCCAGCCATCCTCCCAAAAGGCACGGCCAACCCCAGCAATCCACCCTTGGTCTTATTGTGGTTGAAATCCTGGGAGTCATATTCGGCCGCCGCACGCAATAAGCTGTGGACCAGCCAGATACGACAGGCGGTCCAACACAACAAACACACCCGAACCGCCCCCCCCCCCCCTCAAGCCGGACAATTGGGTCCTCCTCGACTGGGGAGACTGGCGAGGCCGACACCAGGGTGGGGTTGACAAACTAAAGGAGAGCTTTGAGGGCCCGTTGTGGTGACCAATCCGGGACACCACGGCAAAAAAAAAAAAAAAAAAAAAAAAAAAAATTGGATTTCAGTTATACCCCTATGGTTACCTTCATTTCCCCCCCATCTCTCAACTCCTCCCTGTCCTAGCGGTCTAGAACAGGCCTCTTGCCTGTCTCTCTGCTTCGCTTCCCCCTTCAGATCAGTTACACTTGACTATACAAGTGTTATCCCATTTTGATTGGCTCCTTACAGCCCTATCATTTTCCTCAATCCTCAAAATTACCTTACTCCTCATATTCAACTCTTCACGGTTAAAATCCAAAGCTCGTTCCACTAAGTCATCCGTTCAACTTCATTGTTCTAACTGGTTGACTCATTGCCCATCTCCCTACGCTCTTCATTGTCCTCACCATCCAATTTCATCCTCATATCTTCATGATCCACCTTTACTCCTTCAACCATCCCTGTTCCTTTCAACCCCTCACAACCAATCCTTCTTATCTCCTTCCTTTTCCCTCATCACCCTTCCTATTCTCTATCATCTCAATCTCATCCACTTGATTCCTCCTTAATTTATCATCTTACATCCTCCCATTCCTCCAACATGCTCCCCATCACCTCTCCCTCTTCCTCTTCCTCTTCCTCTTCCTCTTCCTCTTCCTCTTCCAATCACCCCCATCCTCTCCCTCCTCCAGTCATCATGACCATCTTCCTCACACCATTCACAGCCACCGGCTTGACCCCCGTCAATTTACCCCTAAGGCTCAATCGATTGGATTCCATCTTTGAGGATGGATCACACCCTGTCTCCTCCAGTTTAGATATTCCCTTCAAACTCATCAAGCCGCCTCTCACGGCCATCACCACCGCTGGCTTTAACGATCATCCAATCCTATCCTCCAAACCCTCCCGGGATCTTGCCCCCACCGCCCCATTCAGTCCTACCAACGTCGTCATCAGTCCCACGACGACGACCTCCAACCTCTCCAACCATCTCATTGGTGGTCTCTCCAAGCACTTCTTTCAACACGCTCCCTTCAAACCTTCCAACTATCCCTCCAAACCCAAACCTATCAAGTCAAAGGACCGTCGGGTCAAGAAGAGTCTCCTCATTGGGTTGACCAAACAGAAGGATATCTCCTCTCAATTGGAGCCTTTGATCGCCTCGAGCATCCATAAACCTAGTCTTGATCCACTCAGTCTGTCCAAACAGTTGGACGTGTTTGTTGATCGAAGTGATATAGACCCAGCCAAATTATCCAGATTGAATCAGAATTGCTTCCCCTACTGTTTCCGCCCCGAGTCATCTCCCCCATCGATCATCTCATCCTCATCATCCGATCCAACCGACGACCGCAAGCGACCGCTCGCGGCCGTCGGGACTTTCACCCCGTTGTTGCCGCCGATTGGGCGACAACAACCGTTGTCGACACCCGCGACCGCTGTTGCGGGTGTCCATCTGGTTGCCCGCGGGCAACATCTCTTTTTTCTCTCATGTAATTTTTTTTTATTTTTCATTTTTTTTTATTTATGTTTTCATTTTTTTTTCCGCACCTATTTGTAAATCTCTCTTGTACATAGTATACAGGGCCTCATGTCTATAAAAGGAGGGGCTCTCCCCTGCCTTTTGTCCCATCATCAGAGCATCCCAGAACATCAGAGGATCTCATCATCCTATCAGACCATCATCAGTAATCAACTTATCTGTGGGCATCCTTCCCCACCTATCTGAGCCATTTATCCGGGTATATCTAGGATTGCCCCTTGATC
Source organism: Puccinia polysora (assembly GCA_025617555.3). Classification (NCBI taxonomy): domain Eukaryota; kingdom Fungi; phylum Basidiomycota; class Pucciniomycetes; order Pucciniales; family Pucciniaceae; genus Puccinia; species Puccinia polysora. Next base: position 55,111,294 of record CM062618.1, read on the forward strand.
TTTTGAGCCTCCATACTCAAACTCTGTCCCTTGTGACCTTGATCCTTATCACCAACCAATAGCCTTGCTGGTTGAAGAAGAATTCCTGTCTGTCTGAATTCTTGAGTGTGTTATACCACTCTGATCCCTTTTTCCGACCATACTGGTCTTGATCTCTCCTTGATTATCTTTCCGGAGCCAATCACGTTTGATTGAAGAGGTTTTATTAAGCTTAAAACCTGGAGTGTTATACCTCCCTTCTTCTTTGAGGTTGAATTTCGCCACGCTATTCTTGAGTCCCTTGAGAAGTGTTGGGATATTCTTTCTCAAATTTGTTATTGATTTGCTTCTAGAGCTTCATAAACAAATTTTTTTTGTTTTGTTCAGCCTCCCACAGTTATCTGGTACCCTTCAAGCGCTTGATTGCGGAGAGTTGGGCAGGTTCATTGAGAACCTGGAGGTTGGTTGGGATTGAGTTGATCTTTCCTAATCAGCTGCTGACAACCAGAGTTATTAGCTTGTGGGTGTTGTTACTTACAACTGCCTTGTTCTATTGAACTCTGAACAAACCTTGAATTATTTGTTCAAGTCTTTACCTGCACCATCTTGCCTCAGATAGTGTTGTTTCCATCGCTACCAACAACTCTTATCCTCTTACCTTATTTTGATTTCTCATCCATAAGGTTCTGGACCTTGATTCCGGTTACATTTAAATATTATTGTAACTCCTAGGAGGGCAGCCTAAACAGCACCTTTCCCCTCCACAGAACTGCCACGGCTTAGCACCGTTTGGAGTCTTACACCGTACTGCGTCCAGAAAGTTTTCAACCACGGACAAAATGTACAGTTGAACCTACCGCCAAACGACCGTTGAAACCCAATCTTCCATATTTCCAAGATTAAGCCATTCCATGAGCGCAATCCGGCAAACTGTGGAGGACCTGAAGTAAGTTCATCCAATTGTACTGCACCTCCGGAGAGCACTGCATTGTAGACTTTACCTTGGCCACACTGTGAGCACCGCCCCAATTGCTCAACAGTTTCCACGTAACTCAATGACCGACAACCGTGGACGCCTTTGTCAAAGCCGCCCATGCCCTTCAGCAACCACCCCGACCATGCCCTAATCCTATGATGCGGCAAACCCCCCCCCCCCCAACCTCCATGGGGACTCCTCTAGCCTATAGGGGGGGAGATTGTGAAGCCCTTCCTTGTACCAACTCAGGTTTCACACAAACAGTGACAACCAAAATACATGTCTCCCTTGTGTCCAGTGTATTTAGTCCCTTTCTTACCTCAACCCCACCTAGCTCTGCAGAGACCCTCTGACTGTTCCCCTCTTGGAGCTAGGTAAGTTTTCCCCTGATACCATGTCCTTTCCATTCCGGAGAGAACCTCTGACTTTTCCCCTCTTGGAGCTAGCTTCTTTCTGTTTTTTTGCAATACAACACATCCGTTGGTTCTAGAAAGGTCTCCCAGGGCAATTTGCATGCCCTTTTCTAGTTATCCCCCTCTAATCCGCTTGACCAGTGAAGTGTCGGACGCGACCCTTACAGTAAGTCCTCCCAATTGTGCACCACCGGGGTATACTACTACTATCATTTTCAAAACCCTAGGTTGTGCCACACATGTGAGAAATGCATTATCCCCTGGGACTTCTTTTATGGAAAAGGCACCTTTCACAAACGTTGCGGAAAACCAAACTTGGAAGGCGTTAGAACTTGGTCTCAATCCTCGTAGTCAGATCTCTCTGGTCAACTCTTGGCGAAAACAAGAACTGCTCTCTTTTACCTCCAAATACAAACCAGTTGCCAGGAAACTCCAACCAGTCAACCAACTAATGCCTCTCAATCTCAATCCTCCTCTTGGCATCCTCCTCTATCCCGCAATCCTTACTGTGGTTTACCTCAATCTCTTGCTGGTCCATTCATCCCCTCTGGCCGTGTCACTGAAGAACGTCTGAGAGTAGTCAACTTTGAAACAGATGGGCGGCTTCTACCTGATGAGTTGTATTTGATCAAAAATGTCTTGGCTCTTAGGGAAAAAGCTATTTCTTTCTGTGAAGAAGAGAGAGGTCTCTTTAAAGAGTCCTATGGTCTGCCTTATATCATTCCTGTAGTAGAACATGATCCCTGGCAAAAGAAAAAGATCCCAATCCCTGCTGCCAAAGTTGACAAGTTCATCAAGTTGGTCCGGGAACAAGTTGGAACCGGTTTATATTAACAGTCAACTTCTAGCTATTCCAGTCCTGTTTTCTGTGTCCTTAAAAGTAACAATAAAGTTAGAATAGTTCATGATCTCCAGCCGCTAAATAAGGTTACTATTAAAGACTCTGGTATTCCCCCTGCTACTGAAGAATTTGTTGAATATTTCTCCGGGAGAGCTTTCTATGGTCTAGGTGACATTATGGGTGGCTTTGAAGAATGGTCCTTACATCCAATTTCTCACCCTCTCACCACATTCAATACTCCTCTTGGTTGTTTCCAACTTACTCAATTGCCTCAAGGCGCCACCAACTTGGTTGCAGTCTATCAGGCCCAGATGGTTTGGATCCTCCAGGATGAAATCCCTGATCATGCTGGTATCTTTATTGACGATGGCGGAATTAAAGGACCAGTTTTGGATTATAAAAATGAGCTCTTACCCTGGCATTCAGGAATCCGTCAATTTATCTGGGAATATGTGACCACTTTGGAAAGGATTTTGTTCCAAATCAAAGAATCTGGTCTCACTTTCTCCCGATCCGAATTGGCTGCCTGTGTCCCTGCTCTGGAAATTTTTGGTCATGTGGTCTGCAAGGAAGAAGCAGGATGGCTCCATCCAAGATCAAAAAAATCCTCTCTTGGCCTACTCCCATCAATCCAACTGAAGTCAGGGGTTTTCTAGGTGTTGTCACTTATGTTCAAATATTTATCCAATCTCTATCCAAAATCTGTGCTCCCCTACATTGCCTGACCAGAAAAGATGCTGAGTGGATCTGGAACCAACGTTGTGAACGTTCTTTTCAGCTGCTTAAAATGATGGTTGGAAAAGACATAGTCTTGAGAAAGATGGTGTATGGACCGGGAGCTGGCAAGATCAAATTGGCTGTTGATTCCAGTTATCAATCTGTTGGGGCTGTCCTCACTCAGGAAGATGAAAATGGTTGGGACCTTCCTGCTCTCTACAAATCCTTGTTATTTTCAGATGTAGAATCCAGGTACTCCCAACCAAAACTTGAACGCTGTGGCGTGTCCCAAATGATGAAGAAACTCAAAACTGTCCTCTGGGGTCAACACTTTGAGTTGAAAGTTGATGCACAATCCATCATCAAAATGATCAATGGCCCCAGCCTCCCAAATGCTCCTATTACCCATTGGATGGCCTTTATCCAGCTTTTCTCTTTTGATATTGTTCATAGGCCTGGAAAATCTTTCACCATGCCTGATGGTTTATCTTGACGTCCTCTTGGAGATGAAGAATTGTATGTTGGAGTGGATTTTGACAAGGAGGAACCCTAAATTTGTCCTGTCTTCACCTTTTCCTCTCAAAATTATTCTGGCTTCCAACAAGGCTTCTGGCTTAAATTAGAGAAGTATCTCTCCACTCTCCAAAGGCCTCCTGATCTCTCTACTAAAGATTTTCAATCACTCAAAAGGAAGTCCTCCAATTTCTTTGTCCAAGGTACTAGGCTTATGAAAAGAGGCAACCCTTGTGCTCATATCGTTGTCATCATCCCTTCTAAACAAGATTCAATCCTTGAAAGTCTCCATGAAGGCCTTGGTCATTGTGGGGAAACCAAAACTTATTGTTGAATATTCAAACAATTCTGGTGGAAATCCTTGAAGAAATCAGTCTCTCAATGGTGCAAGAGTTGTGAAGTATGTCAGAAACGTGATCTTAGGCGCCCAGCAGAAATTTGTTATCCCACTGGAGAGTCCACTGTCTTTGGAAGGATTGCTATGGATGTGGTTCATATTAAGGCTGGTGGAGCTAAGTACCTCATAGTGGCTAGAGATGATTTTTCTGAATGGGTTGAAGCAAAATTCCTTAAGAACCTCAGCTCTGAATCAGTAGCAGGCTTCCTCTATGAGAATTGGACAATGGGTTATGGCTTGGCTTGATCTTATCCAACTGATGGTGGCTCTGAGTTTGGCAGAAAACTGGCTGAAATGATCCAATTGCTTCCTGGTCAACATAGGGTGACCACTCCTTATTATCCTGAAGGTCAAGGCATGGTGGAAAGAAGCCATGCTCCTTTGAAGGCTGCCCTTGTCAAGCTGGCTGGTGAAAGTGGAAAGAATTGTTGCAAATTTCTTCCTCTGGTCCTCTTCTCCAATCAAATTTCAATTAAACAAACCACTGGCTACTCACCTTACAAAATTATCTATGGAAAAAGGGATTTCCTTCCTCATGATCTGGAAATGGAATCTTTCTTAGGTATTTCTTGCAAAAAGGTTTCTTCCACCACTGATCTATTAGTTGCCAGATCCAAGCAACTGGAGCAAAGTGAAGATGTTTGTGACACAGCTTATCAGAAGATGATGGAGTCAAGAGAAAAATCAGTCCATTATTGGGAGGGTAAGCACTCCAGTCAAATCAGGGATCCCTTGAATCCTGGGGATCTAGTCTTAGCTTATAATTGATCCTAGGAAACTCAGTGTAGAAAGCTTTTCTCTAACGGCTGTAATGGTCCTTGTTGAGTGGTCCATCAAGTCAGAGGTGGATCATATGTTTTGGAGGAGCTTGATGGTAATCAGATGGCCAGAAGTTTCTCTGATGATTGGGTCAAGAAATTTCATTGTCATGGAGGCAACTTGTTCCAGAAGTAACTCCTCCCAATTGTGCACCACCAGGGGTCATCTGCTGCATTTTGTTGTGAAACTCTACTGTATGCCCCATATGTGAGCACCTGGGAAGCCTTCTTCATTCTTTTATCTCAGCCACTTCCAGGACCTTTTCTTTGGATGTATCAAGCTCCCTTTTCAATCACCCTCAAGATCAAATGGGTGTTTTTCTGTTTCAATTCCTCAGTTTCTTATTTTATATATATCATCAAAGATACTCAGATGCAGACTAGGGACAGTTTGTAAGTTTGGGAGAGATGTGGTGCCCAATCTGGGACACCTCTGGACCAGTACGGAAAAAGTAAAATTTTTATGAACTTTTCTATAGTCTCCATTTAGATCCAAAAAAAAAAAAAAAAAAAAAAAAAAACTTTTTTTCCGCTCTATTTGTAGTATATCTTGTAAATAGTCTAAATGGACCCATGTCCCATTAAAGGAGGGGCTTTAACCTGCCTTTTTTTAGAAACATCCAGGGGAGGGTGTGCATATTTCCCCCCTGTTATCATTGAAATCTGATCCTCATTCATCCTGGGTATATCTATGATTGCCCCCTGATCCATTGATCCTTAGTCTTTGCCCCTCTGTGGCCTGATCCTTATCACCAACCAATAGCCTTTCCTTTTGAGGAGAATTCTGTCTGTTGGAATTCTTGAGTGTGTTTGCCACTCCTTGATCCCTTTCTCTGACCATACTGGTCTTGATCCCTCCTTGATCATCTTTCTGGAGCCAATCAAAATTGATTGAAGAGGTCTTATTAAGCTTAAGACCTCGAGTGTTATACCTCCCTTATTTTTTTTTTTTGGAGTTGCATTCTGCCAGCCTACTGTTGAGTTCCTTGAGAAGTGTTGAGGTTATCCTTGCTTCAAATCAGTTACTTTTTTGCTTTCAGAGCTTCTTAAACATAGTGCTTTGTCTTGAACAGCCACCCTCAGTTATCTGGTACCCTTCAAGCGCTTGATTGCGGAGAGTTGGGCAGGTTCATTGAGAACCTGGAGGTTGTTTGGGTTTGAGTTGATCAACCCCAATCTTCTGCTGACGACCAGAGTTATTAGCTTGTGGGCATTGTTTACATGCAACAGCTTTGTTCTTTGAACTTTAAAAAAACTTTAGCTTCTTTTGTCCAAGTTTTTCCCAAATAATCTTGGCTCAGATAGTGCTGTTCCATTGCTACCAAACTACTATCATCTTTATCCTTTACTACTTGATTCCTCATTTACCAGGTTCTGCACCTGGTCCTTGGTTACATTGAAATATTTTTTTAACACTCAGGAGGGCAGCCTAAACAGCACCTTTCCCCTCCACAGAACTGCCATGGCCTAGCACTGTTTGGAGTCTTACAGCAGTTGCTGGAAGTAAGACCCCTTCCTCAGTATGCATTGCTGGGAGGTACTCCACAAAAACACTATCATTGTGCCACGCTTGTGAGCAAAGGCAAAAGCTGCGGTTAGGGTTTAACCAGGACTTAAGGAAATGGATGTGTGCGGATGGCATGGTGCAATGTTGGGAAGTATAAGCTGGTTTTGTGGAAGGTCTCCCACCAGAAAAAAGCAATGCCACAGTGCCTGAACAGCCCACTGCAAGCAATCTCTTGGGAATCTCCACTGAAGATGTTGGAATGGGTGACACGGTTGGAGCAGATTACAAATGAGCAGGTTGTGGCCCTTAACTTTGGACTTCTGGATTGGTTAAGCGCGGAGGAACGGGATTTGCTGTTGTTGGTACTTGTCCTCTGGGAAAGAGCGCTTGCGTTTGGATCTGAAGAGCAGGGAATGTTAAAGAGCAAGATAGCAGACCCTTACATTATTCCAAAGGTTCTGCATGAGCTGTGGCAGATCAAGCCAATTACAATTCTGCGGGCAGTTTGTGGGCCCTTTTTGGAGCTGGTGCGCAAGCGTGTAGGGATGGGCCTTTACAAGCAATTGACATCAATTTACTCAAGTCCAATCTTTGCAATGGTTAAGCAGGATGGGAAGTCATTATAGATTGTTCAGGATTTGCAGTGTCTTAATTTGTTTACAATCCAAGCTGTGGGACACCCTCTGCGCATGGACAAGTTTTTGAAATCTATTGCAGGGCGCGCGTGCTACAGGTTGGTGGATGTGATGGGCAGATATGATCAGCACAAACTTTATCAGAGGTTGCAGCTGATGACTGCCTTTGAAACTGGATTGGGAAGGATGCAACTGACACCGCTGCCGCAAGGTGCAACTAACTTGGTTGCGGTTTACCAAGCACAGATGACCTGGATTCTGAAGGACAATCTTCCAGAGGGGGTGCAGATTTTCATTGAAAACATGGGCATCAAAGGCCCAAAGACAAATTACGGAGGGGAAATGCTTATCAATGCTCAAGGAATTTTCCAATTTGTCTGGGAATTAGCGCAAATGCTGGAACAGATCTTGTTCCCAATTGAGGAATTGGGGCTCAAAGTTTTGAGGAGAAATTTAGCAGTCTGTGTACCCGCACTGGAGGTTCTAGGGCATGTGGTGGCTTCTGACGGAAGGCGGATTGCGGAAAAGAAGCGCAACAAAGTCCTCAAGTGCCCAACACCAAAGACTGTATTGCACATTCTCCAGTTTGTGGAGGATTCTATTCCGTTGCAGGAATTGAATTGTAATGTCCCGGAATGGGCCTGGGGTATGAAATGCTACAACACCTTTGGAAAGCTCAAGGAGATTGTTGGACACAATATTGTGCTGAGGGACTTGGATTACAACGCCAGGGGAATTAAGTTGGCCATGGATTTGAGCAAGCTTGGCGCAGGGGCAGTGCTAACACAGGACAATGAGGGGAAAGAGTGACCTGTTCTTTAGGAGTCTGTTACTTTTACGCTGACAGAGAGCCAGTATTTGCAGCCAAAGTTAGAGCTTTGCGGGGTCACTAAAATTGTGCGGAGGTTGCAGCATTTTCTATGGGGGATTCACTTCATGCTTCTGGTGGATGCAGAGGCGCTGGCACGGATGATCAATGTGCAGATGCTGCCAAACGCGCCTATGACCAGGTGGGTTGCGTTCCTTCAGTTGTTTTCTTTCACGGTGGTACATGTTCCAGGGAAGGCTTTAAAAATGCCGGACCCGCTGTCTTGGTACCCATGCAATGATCCCCACGAAGGCGCGGAACCACTGGATGTAGAGGCTCCAACGGTTAAATTGGGAGTGGTGGAAGTAGGTGACTGACTTTGGCTCCAACAGTCCGGTGTGGTGCCCCATCCTGGACACCCTGGCCAGTGCGGAGACTTTATTTTTTTATGATTATTCCTTATCATCATTCATAAGGCATTGTTATCAAGAGAAAAAAAAAATCTTTGATTGGGAATAGGATTCCATTTGGTTCCCACCTTCCCAACTGCTTGTTCTCTCAGTTGGCAAGGGCAGTCTCTGGTTAGTTGTATCCCCGCTCTGTATTCAAATCCCTGCCGCTCTGCTATTCAGCCTTACAATTTTTTTTCGAGCGCGCGGCCAAAAGACCGCCGGGCTTGCCTCCACCCCTCAACTTGGTCGATTGATCGATCGCCATTCTATGTTGTCTGTCTTCTGAATATTATAAGTATAACTAGACTGGATCCTTACCCACCGTACAAAGATCAACAGTGATAATCTAAAAACTAATCACATTAAATCCATCAACATCCATCCTGATTCAATGTTCGATTATCAATCATCCTTCATCACAATCAAGATCATCCAATTGGCTTCCTAATTATTTGCTTGCTTGACCACACAACTCCTTGGTTTCCCACAATTTCATCTCCAACCTCACACTTGATCGACCCCCATCATTATCACCATCCCAACCCGATCATTTCTTCTCATCATCGTCATCACCCCTTCATCCCTCCTCTCATCCTCACTCCCTCTCCAATTCCAATCATCTTCTCCTCCTGGTTCAACCTCAACCATCGTCGTCACCTCATGATCATCAATCCGATTGGCATTGCTCTCTGGGACTCGCGGGACCTTGAGGCACTGGTCCAAGTGTGTTGGATCCGGTGGGATCATCTCAACCTACCCAACCCATCTCCGACCCTTCCCTCGCATCCAATCAAGTCCTTCAATCGCCCACTTCAACCCATCACCACCTGATCACCTGAACAAGATGGGTCATGGGAACAATCAATCCCATGACCAACCTTGCATCAACCGCACAGCGAGGTTGGTGCCGACTTGCGACGGCTGTCATCGCCGTGCTCAACCCCATGACCACCCCCCTTGATCCATTTCCAACGGCCGCGAACTCACATTGTCGTTCGCGACCGTCGGAACCCTTCTTGTTTGCCTGTTGACGCTCGCGCGTCACCAACCATCCTACAACGATCCACCTTGACCAACCGTGGCCGCGGCCAGCCAAACTTGCCATCCACTGCCATCTTTGTCCTGGACGCGGGCAGGTCTCCCATTTTTCATGCCTTGCTTATTTTTGTTTTTTATTCCTCTCTTCCCATGTCAGGAGTTTCCTGTTGCCAATCTTCTTCATCAACTAAAAAAAAAAAAAAAAAAAAAAAAAAAAAATCCGCTCTATTTGTAAATCTCTCTTGTAAATAGTCTACAGGCCTCTGGTCTATAAAAGGAGGGGCTCTCCCCTGCTTTTTATGAATCATTGGATAGAATCATATCCAAGGGAGTGTGTGCTTATGTCCCCCCCATTGTGAAATTAAGATCCTGATCCTTATCCTGGGTATATCTTTGATTTCCCCCTGATCCATTTTTATCCCTGAGTCTTTGCCCCTCTGTGGCCTGATCCTTATCACCAACCAAAATGGCAGGTTTCTAATGGTGGGTTTGCTAACTTTGATACGCCCTATTGAATAACATCATAATTATGATAGAATCAGAAATTGGTTTTTTTGAAAAGAAATTGGTATTTCTGATTGTATGCAAATTCTTTTTTCTCATAAATAAAAAGAATATAAAAATGGAAAGTTCACCTATTTAAAGAGATAAATTCAAAAATTGTTGAATTTTTCCAAAGAAACTCCATCATGTGAAAATATAATGAAAGAAACATCAAAATCTATATTTTTTTGATTTCTATTACGCTTGATTCATTATATTTTGGCATTTTTTATAATATTTGAATTCCTCTCGTTCAACATTTCCATATTTCATTTTACCATGTTGTTTTATTTTTGCTAAAAAAATATTTAGATTTCATGAAGTATCAGGTTTTATTCTAAAAAATCCATTTGTAATTTTATGATTCTTATTATGTTACTCAACAAATTCTTTGTTGGAATATTTCTACTTATTTTCCATCAAATCATACAATAGTTATATCTAGAATTTTTATGTCTTTTTATTTTTGTTATAGGGTATTTAAATCCCACTAGAAAATCAATTCTTACTCAAAGAAATAAATATTTGATATTAAATGTTTTTGTTTTTTTACCCAATGAATCTCATTTTTTTGATATTTAAAATATATTGATTCCCACCATGAAATATATACATTTATCATTTTTTTTGCTACAAAGGTATTTACATTCCATTGGGAACATTAATTTTTCTTTAATGAATTGTTTTTCATCTTTTTTGAGGATTATTCATGTACTGGATTATATTTTTGTTTTCATGTTTTAAAATATTTGAATTCCCAGGCTCAAATAGGTATATGATGCTTTTTTTTATGTTTTTATTTTATTTTTGGTACAAAGGTATTTGAATTCCAGTGGAAATATTCCATTTTTTATGAAAAAAATAAATTCTTATCATTTTTCTTACTATTTATGAAGTTTTTATTTTGAATCTGATTTCTAATTTGAATTACTTGCAAAAAATTGATATATCTTGCATTTTGAAATTTTACATTTACTCAATTAGTGTCCATATTTGAATACCCCAAAAGATTCTACCCCAGGCAGACCCCACTGGGGGTCTGGAGGCCTTAATTTAACCACCCCAGAGCCCCAATTGATTTTCACAGGAATTTGGAGCCCAAAAAACCATCAAACTGTGTGTTCTACCACCCCACAAACTTCTTTTAACCTTGAATATGCTGGAAAACTTGTGGGGGGGTGGAAAAGAATGCCAATTGGTGTGATTATACTAATTTTCTTCCTATAATCATGCCAATGAAAAATTTTGGTATCATTTTAGCAAAAGAATTTCTCAAATCACACTGATTTTGAAAATTGGCATGATTTTAGTAATTTCTTTGGGATGAATTCAGCCTCGGCCATATTTGGGGCCGTATGGTTGAAGACAGACTTTCAAATGTTTCAGTTTTTTTTTTAATTTTGAGGCACTGTTTGTTTTTCAAGAATGAAAAGATGAAATATTTAATATGATTGTTCTGAATGATTTACAGGTCCCTCCTCTCCTTTTGGAGCACTAAAATCCTCTCCTCAACCACCAAATCACCTGTCAACTCCACTCACCACCCAACATATCTCCACAGCTAATCAATACCACTCACCACACAACACAACACATCATCACACCACACAACACATCATCACACCACACAACACATCATCACACCACAAAACACATCATCACACCACACAACACATCATCACACCACACAACACATCATCACACCACACAGCACATCATCACACCACACAACACATAATCACACCACACAACAGATCATCACACCACACAGCACATCATCACACCACACAACACATAATCACACCACACAACAGATCATCACACCACACAACAGATCATCACACCACACAACGCACCAAAACTCATCACACACCAAATGTCAATCAAAACCACCAAACACTCCAACACTAAAAATAAGCCCTCCTGAATCCCAATTTTTAATCAAAATTCAAGAGAATTTACTCCTCAACAATTTTTTTTGAAGTTTTTCAAATTTTTGACTCAAATCCTCAACCAATCACTAAAAATAAATAAATAAATTAGAAAAACATATATTTACTTGGTATCAAGTACCTTCATCCATTTTTTCACAAAATCTATTTTGAATCTATTTCTGAAGTCTCATTTTACCTCACTTCATCCCATATTGAATTTCAACTAAAATCTTCACCTCATTTCAAAAATAAACATTTTTAAATGTCTCAAGAAAAAATCTACCCACTTTTCAGGACTATTTCTCCAGCTCCATCCTTCATTTAATCATCTAATCAAAATATTGATTCCAGCCCTCCAGCCCCTCCTCCTGAGCTATTGTACAAGAAAAGGAAGGAGCTAGTTGAGGCTATCCTATCATGAGCAAAGTCCCATGGATATTCCAATTTGCCAAAGTTTAAAATAACACAAAAAGAACCTACAAATATCAATGGGGTAAATCTTGGGAATATAAACACAATAATTACAATAATTATTGGGAAACTTTTTCAAAAAAAAAGTAAAGAAAAATCTCCATTTCAGATTTATTGGTAATTTTTCCAAAAGAATTTAGTTTATGGAGGTTTAATGTTTGATTTCAAGACCATAACTATCCACCTTGGAATAATACTTCAACTCATCCATTCCACAGAAGTATTCAAGTTCATCAAGAGGATACATAAATAAATTATCAAAATCTGGTGTTCCCCCTTTAAAAACTTTAAATCTTGTCATAGAATCCTCCATCTCCCCTGTATATAAAAACCTAAGCACTATTTAAAAAAAAATAGCACAAATTCAAAAAGATTATATTGATGGGAAATCTTCCATCAAAGCCTTTATACTTTAAATTTGAAATCCTGCTTTTTCTTACAGAATTTATAATTTGGATGGTCAAATCAGTTCTTTATTAATTTCTCACCCTGATTCCATCAACATTATCAAACTCTTTCCAGCCTTTTTTATTATTGACTGCAAATATAAAAAAATAACTTTGGAATGCCCCTACTTTTTATCTTTTGGATAGATAATTTTTCAAAATATTTCTCAGTTGATTTTTTTTTCTCATTTCAATAAAAATACAAAAACTAACAATGGGCCCTCCCTCGATTTCAAGATGTATTAGAATATTGATGACCAAGGGTAATCTTGGCAGAAAAAAAACAAGAATGCAGCAGTGAAATTGAAACAGGGTTACCATCTTTGAATCATCTTCTCTGTATCTGGCATATTTTTAAAATAAATCCAAGCGAATTGATGGAAACATTTCAAATCTGAAGAAGACTGAATACCTTTCTGGATATATTGGCCTCAGTTGATCCATTCAAGAAAAGAATCATCTTATCAAGAAAACTTTGCCAATTTATATCAAGTATTAAATTACCTCAATGGTGATTATATCCATGAAAAGTTTTCCCCCAAAAAAAATCTCTCATTTTTTCAAAAAAAAAATTCAATTTGAAAAAGCTATTAATTCAATAATAGAAGGACTTTACTCTCATACCAAAATATTTTTCCATTTGTCTAATGGCTCATTTTCACATTTATTTAATAAAATATATCATTCAATAACTATTCAAATCCTTGAAATATGTATTTCACCATTTAAGTAAAAATTAAAACAGCTAATTAGGTTTCCCCACTGTGTGCATAATCGTTTTGGAAAAATCAGCCACTTTGAACTCAAAATTTTTCATTCTTTTCATCAGGTATGTGATTCCTCTGATTACTATTGGAACTGTGATTACTGCTCTTCTATGGGTATAAAATCTATTCAAAAAGTAAAACAGCTATCAAAAAGTTTGAAATATTCCAAATTAGAATTTAAGTACTCAATGGCATGTAAAACCCTCCTTTGAGTTTTTTTCAATTGAAAATTAATATTTTTCTGAATTATTTATATTCTCCTTTATCAAGTAAACTAGTATAAAATTTTCTAATGAAGAATCCAAAACTCATCAAGTTCCCCAAAAATTGAAGAATGTAAATAGATACCACAATTAACTTTTTGCAGAATTCCATAAATTGAAACCTGGGGAACAAAAACTTTATTTTGATGAAAAGAAGAAGCTGTTAGGAGTGAGGTATAAACTTATTCAAATTCAAGATACTAATTCTACTCAAACATCAAGATCCAAAGGAATACCAAAAATAGTAGCCAATAATTCCAAGAAAATTCCTCAATTTTTTGTCAAAATAGATCTCTCTGGTTTTCAATATTTAGGAGACAAAAGAGGAGAGGAAGGCCAAGGAAGAAAGCTGGTTAAAGTCAAATGGTCAATAATTTCTTCAAAACAGAATTTATCCACTTTGAACCTTGATATTTTTTGTTTTATTATTCAATTTTTGAGAAAGCAGAAGGCAAAAATGGAAAAATGGAAGTTAAAGAAGAAGGAGGAATCAGAGGAAGAGGCCAATTAATATTTATACAATTCCATTTCTGAATAGAAACTGCTTTATATAATTTATATTTACAAAAAAATAGGATGATTTTGTGACTGAAGGCAAATTTTCAGAATATGATGAGCTCCCAGATTTTTTGTTTATGTAAACAATGAGTTTTTATTTTATTTTTTCATTATTTTTTTCATTTAATCTTTTTGAAAGGTCTGGAGCCACTTTCAATTAGAGGTTTGCTACACATGATTGCAATCATGGTACAAGAATCAAGATAAAACAATAAGAGAATGCAGATCATGAAACTCCTTAGCATCCTTATGGAAAAAAATTTTTTTCACAAACACCAACAACTGAAACTGAGAAAGTGAGTGTATTTTTTTTATTTCTGAATTTCTTTGTATGTTCCATTTTTCTGATTGTTTTTTAATTCTTGTCTAGTTTTCCTTCAAATTATCTTATTCTTCTTCCAAAATTTTGGAGAGTTTTGAAATGGAAAAATTGAAATATTCCAAAAATATTTTATTTCAGAAATAGTTCTGATTTTTGCTTTCAGTTCTAATACAGATACTTCTTATACCCTTCAACAGTAATTCCAGATAAATACCACTTTAACAAGTTTCCAGGACATGGAAACTGTGGTTTCATAGAAGAAGTTTTGGGCTGGGAAGGAAAGCAGAATATCAAACTTAAATAAGGAAAGAAATTATCAAATAGCTGGATTCCAACCAAATCTTCAAGGAGCCAAGATGAATACATTAAATCTGGAGTAAAACCTTTCAAGACGCAAGAATGAAACTGAATCACCTTTCTGACCCAACCGCCAAAAATTTGTGGATCAAATTTAAATTCAATTGTTTAATTCTTGCTGAAAAATATAAGTTTCCAGTGGTCCTATTTTCTTCCTAAATGCCTTGCTCTTTTCTTCCTCTTGATTCCCCATCCACTCAAAATTACCAATCCTCTCCAATCAGCCTGATCCTATATGTATTTTTTTACTCCTTCAATTTTTTTAATTTATTAGAACATAACAAAAAATGGATTCAAAGATGCAGAACCCCACTTGTGTATTTAATTATTATCATTGTGACCAATATTTGTTTTTTGGGGGGGAACAAAATCCCTCAAAAGAATACAAATAATGTTCATATTCCCCCAATATTTTTCAAATGCCTAAGAAACAAAACTGGAATTAAAATGGGAACTTAATTTTGAAAAAAAAATATTGAAAAGGATGTGTTAATTTTTTCATTTTTTTTGAGTTGTTTTAAGGTTTGGAGACCAAAGCTTCATGCAAAAGGTTTTAGAGATCTTTGATGGATTTCAAAATTTCTTTTAATTTTAGAAGCCTATTATATTCAGCAAAAAGGCAAATTAAATGGTCCATAACTGCATTTCGAAACATAGTTTTCTTTTAATTTCTTTCGTTTTTGGATGTATTTTTGAAGGCCTTGAAATACTTGAATTTTTTTTTATTATTCTTTCTGGAGGATTTAGACACTGAGCTATGCAGCTGCTGCGCCAGATTTATAAAATTCAAAATTCTTCAAACACCCTTGACTTTAAGGGCTTACCTTGTAGTTTTTATGTTGAAAAGTCATAATTTACACGTGAGTTTGAGGGTAGGGGATGTGAAAAACAAAAGCCACTTCTTTTCTTTTCTTTTTTCTTTTCTTTTTCTTTCTTCTTTTCTTTTCTTTTTTCTTTTTTCTTTTTTCTTTTTTCTTTTTTCTTTTTTCTTTTTTCTTTTTTCTTTTTTCTTTTTTCTTTTTTCTTTTTTCTTTTTCTTTTTTCTTTTTTCTTTTTTCTTTTTTCTTTTTTCTTTTTTCTTTCTTCTTTTTTCTTTTTTCTTTTTTCTTTTTTCTTTTTTCTTTTTTCTTTTTTCTTTTTTCTTTTTTCTTTATTCTTTTTTCTTTTTTCTTTTTTCTTTTTTCTTTTTTCTTTTTTCTTTTTTCTTTTTTCTTTTTTCTTTTTTCTTTTTTCTCTTTTCTTTTTTTGTTTTCTTTTTTTATTTATTTTTCTTTTTTTCTCCTTTTCTTTCCTTTTGTTTTCTTTTTTTCCCTTTCCTTTCACTTCCCTTCCTTTCCTTTCCTTTCCTTTCCTTTCCTTTCCTTTCCTTTCCTTTCCTTTCCTTTCCTTTCCTTTCCTTTTCTTTTCTTTCCTTTCCTTTCCTTTCCTTTTCTTCTCCACTCTTTTCTTGTCTCTTTACTTTCCTTTTCTTTTCTTGTCTCTTTCCTTTTCCTTTTTATTTTCCTTTCAATTTTTCTTTTTTGTTTTCTTTTTATTTTTCTTTTCCTTTTTTCCTTTTTTTCTTGTTCTGATTTTTATTTTAGTTTTCTTTTCTCTTTCTCTTTTCTTTTCTCTTTCTCTTTTCTTTGTTTTGTCTTTTTTTTGTCTTTTCTTTTTTTATTTTTCTTTTCCTTTTTCCTTTTTTTTTGTTTTCTTTTTTTTCTTCTTGTTTTCTTTTTTTCCCTTTTTTTTTCTTTCTTTTTTCCTTTTCTTTTTCTTTTTCTTCTTTCTTCTTTTTTCTTTTTTCTTTTTTGTTTCTTTTTTGTTTCTTTTGTTTATTTTTTTAATTTCTTTTCTTTTCCATTCTTTCTTTTTTTCTTCCTTTTTTTTCTTTTTTTTTCATTTTTTTGTTTCTTTTGTTTCCTGTTTTTTTTTTCTATCTTTCTTTTTCTTTGGTCTTTGTTCCTTTTTCTTTTTCCTTTCATTTTTTTTCCTTTTTATCCCTTACCCCCTTCTTTTTGTTTATTTTTCCCTTTATATTCAAAGCCCTTTTTTACACCACTTCTTTTTATTCCTTCCCTTTTCTTCTTCTTGGTTGATGATAAATTCACAGCCCAAATGAGCTGTGTACACAACTCATTTGTGCTGTGTGGAATGCTACATGTCTTGGTTGTAGTTTTGTAGCCGCAATACAACTTGAGTGTAGTTGAGCGGCCCCCACACAACAGCTTGGATTGTGTGGCCCAACACCCAACTAAATTTGAGTTGTGTGGGCCTGTACACAACTTGAATGTAGTTTTGTTCTGTCCTACACAACTTCAAGTGTTGTGGGCCAAAAAATAAAGATAAAAATAAAATAAATAAATAAAAAACTAAAATAAACTAATAAAATACAAAAAAACAGAAATCAATGAAAAGATCAAAAAATGTTGATCTTTTGGTTAAAAAAAAGGGTGATGCTAAATTCACAACTCCCAGTCCTGTGAGAGTTGTGTAGGGCCCTACACGGTCCAATGGACGCTTGGGGGCCCATCAACACATCCAAGACGCGCATGCGGGCCTGAAAACACAACTAGATGTGCCCAAGGGGTCATCTCAAACACGTGCAACCCCCAGGGGGCCATATACACCCCATACACGGCGGTTTTGAGCATTGCCTGGGGGTCATGCCAAACTTTTTTGGTCCCCCTGGACCACATTTGGGTTCCATTAACCCAAATTTGGGATCAATGCTTACTATGTGGGACTTTTTTTCCACATCTAGAAATCATAAAGTGACAAAAAGTGAAATTAAAGTGAAATAAAGTTAAATTAAAGTGACACTATAGGAAACTGCAAATAAAACATCCCACAAAATTGATCTTTCTAAACTTGAAATTGAGCAAACTTGGTAGTTGTTCAATTGAAAGTTTGATTGAATACTGAAGTAGTTTTCCATTTTTTTTGAATTATGGAAACAGTGGCAAGCCCTCCTTTTAAAATGGCTGTTTTCAAGGACTACATTGGTTCAATGAACAAAGCTTTGGAAAAGAAGCATTTGGGTAATGAATCATTGGAAGCCCCAATTTCATTCTTGTTGAGGGTGGAAATTGAGGAAAAAAATGTTTCACAAATGGACATGACCTCTGATGGTGAGTAAAATTTTATGTTACTGGTCTTTTCTGTATTTAATTTGATTGAAACTGATGGAGTGCATGCCATAAATTGAACTATGTAATTATGACAGATCCACTTCACCCACTTCCTGTGAGAGCTTTTCCTACTAGGGAAGAGGCACAAAAATATTGTCAAACATGGGCAATGAAGCTTGGTTATGCTTTAAAAGTTTTCAACTCAAAGCGTTATAAATATGTGGATTTAGCCTATGATAGCAATGGTTTGTACTCTGGGCAATTGCTCACCAAAAGTTCAAGGCAAGCTCGTACAAGGAAGGTTGGGTGCAAGTTTTTAATCCATGCTAGTCACACAAAGGGGGATCCTTTGTGGCAAATCTCCTACAAGAATGATCAACATAACCATGAACCATATCCACACCCCTCAGTGCATCCTCACCTGAGGAGAATCTCTGGGGTGGCCTTAGAAAATCTAAAAGAAGGCATGAATTATGGGCTCAATACAATTCAACTCACAAGAAAATTGAGCAAGATCAATGGTGGCAAATATTTTGATGACCAAACAATCTATAACACTAAGCGTAATGTAGCGCTTGAAGCTCTGAAGGGAAAAAGTGTTATGGAGGTCCTCTTTGAACACCTTGGTAATTCAGGTTGGGCTCATGAAGCAAAATTCAGTGGAGAGAGTCACTTGGTTTCCCTATTCTTGGCTTACCCAGATTCATTAAAGCTTTGCAATCAATTCCATAATATAGCTATGATGGATTGTACTTATAAGAAAAATAAGTAAAACATCTCCCTATTTCATGTTGTAGGAATTACTTCCAACAACAAAACTTTCACAAAAGCTCTTGTTTTTATAACAAGAGAAACGTTTCAGTTCTACAGTTGGTCTGTAAATGTGCAAAAGGAGTTGGCTTATGATCCTGAGAGACTTCCCAAATTCTTGGTGAAGGACCATGAAAAAGCTTTGATCCGTTGTGGTGACCAAATCTGGACACCCTGGACCAGATGCGGAAAAATTCAAAAAGAATTTTACAATTATTTTATTTAGGTGTTATTAAAAAGAAAATTATTTTTCAGTATCACTTCTCCAACTTCCTCATCCTGTCAAACATCCCTTTGTCCCATTGGTCTAGGAAAGGCCTTCACGGCCTCAACATCTAGGCATTGCTTTTGATTCCTTCTCTCTCCATTCCCCCCTTTCTTTTGGCCAAAAGCGCAGGCCAAGACCCATTCAGCCCAAACTTCAATCATCCTTCCATCCACCCCAAGCCAGAGTGATCAAAATCTTGGAAACATCCACCACCATCTCCTCCTACCTCTCATGAAGGTCACCCCCCCATCCAATCAACCTCCATCCGAACCCAAGATCAATGATAATCCAGAAAATCTATTGTTGACTCTCCAGAATACTTACAAGTGGATCTGTCTATGCCCACGTCAGCATTGTACAATCTGGGAGATCTGTCCGGGGATTTGGAAGCCTACATCTGCTGCCAGGGTAAGATCAAAGGTGAGGATCAACTAAGGGAAACAGAACGTCTCTTTGGTAGCTTTGATCAACTCAATCATCATCATCATCATCAACAACAACAACTCAAAAAATCCAATCAATCAACCCCTCAAAGGCTCCCCATTCAATCCAATCCTATCCGTCATTCATCAGACCTATCATCCAACAAAAAGAACCTCTCAGATCGTTGTCCCACTTCCACTCACCCTAACTCAAGTTTTGATCACTTGCACTCCCGACTCAATTCTAGTCCTGAGCCCACCTCCTTGGCTATCAAATCCAATAAAGCTCTCCTCTCACTTGATACCACCTCTCACCCCTCCTGGTTTCCTTCCAAACTCGTCACCTCACCTCATCCCATCAGTCCTCAACTTGCCCCATTGATCAATCCCTCAATCATTACCATCTGAGACTCTCCCACCCCCTTCCATCTTTGGGTGGGGTGGGAGAGTGTTGTCTACCCCCCGCGGACACCTGCAGGCGGTTTGATCCATTTTCTTTTCCCACCCCTTTTTCCTTTGGGTGAGGGGTGGGTGATTCTGGTATTTTTGCGCGCGCCCGTCCACAGACTGACGCGAGAGATAGTGAAGGGATGAGAAGGATCCCACCCCAGTCAGGCAGGCCGGATTTCCACTGGCCTGCGTGATCAAATTTTTCTGATCACCTGAAAATCAAAAAAAAAAATTCCTTTCTTTTTCCGCTCTATTTGTAGAATCTGTTGTACATAGTCTAACAGGGCCTCCTTCCCATATAAGGAGGGGCTCTCCCCTGCCTTTTGGAGGATCATCAGGACTGCAAATCATCAGCACAGGCTACCTAATCAGCAGCACAGGGTATCCTAACACACACCACATCCTAAGATCATCAGTATCCTCTTGAAATACATCATCCATGGGGCTTCATTCCCCTTTATCTGAGACAAAATTTTGGGTATATCTATGATTGCCCCTTGATCCTTGAGCCTCAATACTCAAACCCTTGATCCTTGATCCTTATCACCAACCAACAGCTTTGCTGGTTGAAGAAGAATTTGACTAATTGAATTCTTGAGTGTGTTACACCACTCCTGATCCCTTTATCCAACCATACTGGTCCTGATCATCCTTTGATTATCTCTCTGGACCCAGTCACGTTTGACTGAAGAAGTTTTATTAAGCTTAGAACCTGGAGTGTTAAACCTCCCTTCATCTCTTTTGAAGTTGAATTCTGCCAGGCTACTCTTGAGTCCCTTGAGAAGTGTTGGGTTATTCTTGTTTGAATCAGTTATTGTTTTGCTTCTAGAGCTTCTTCAAACAATTAGCTTTGTCTTGTGCAGCCACCCACCGTTATCTGGTACCCTTCAAGCGCTTGATTGCGGAGAGTTGGGCAGGTTCATTGAGAACCTGGAGGTTGTTTGGGATTGAGTTGATCTTTCCTAAGCTTCTGCTGACAACCAGAGCTATTAGCTTGTGGGCGTTGTTACTTACAATTGCCTTGTCTTGTTGAACTCTGAACAAACCTTGAATTCTTCTATTCAAGTTTTCCCCAGCACCATCTTGCCTCAGATAGTGTTGTTTCCCCAGCTACCAACTACTATAATCTTTATCCTCTTACTTTTGGTCCCTTGTTTACCAGGTTCTGGACTTTGATCTTGGTTAAATTTAATTATTTTTGTAACACTCAGGAGGGCAGCCTAAACAGCACCTTTCCCCTCCACAGAACTTCCACGGCCTAGCACCGTTTGGAGTCTTACATTTGGTCCCCCGGGCTGGGCTCAAACCAGCAACCTTGGGATTTACAGTCCCATCAATCATCAACTTCTAAATCCAATCTCTTTCTTTTTTTTCTTCAGATCCATGGAGGCAACTTGTTCTAGAAGTAAGTCCTCCCAATTGAGCACCACCTGGGAAAGATACTTGTTGTTTTTTGAGAAACCCTACTCTTGCCACATTTGTGAGCCACTTTGGAAATCTGCTCCTTGGATCTTTTAGGAAACTTTGTCAAAATGGAATCCACCAGCGACTCTTCTACTTTTCCTAAGATGGTTAAGATAAAGCCCCAGAATAAGAACTTAGGATTCAATGGGACAAACGTGGAACACTTCTTGGACTTGTACAAGATGGCTGCTTTGGTGGACAGGGCTAGCATATTTGATATGGCCTACCAGTTACAATTTTTTATCTCCTCTGACATAGTTATGGAAATCATTGAGTTGTTTGAAGGTTTCAAACTGCATAACTGGACTGTGCTGTGGGGAGCAATGTTGGCCTATTGGGGGAAAATAGATGTAGCAGGATTTACTTTGCAGGATCTAGATAACCTTGTCTCCCAGTGGATCTCCAATGGTGGTGTGGCTTCAGCTTCCGATTATCAGTCTTTAAGGAAATCTTGGGATCCCATCCAATCCTACCTTGTCCAAAATGATCACATCATCACAGTGGACAAAATTGGAGTCTGATTTTTCCAATCTTTTTCTCTTGGAGTGCAGGAAAGGATCAAGGACAAACTGGTCGAGTCTGGATCCATTATCACAACAAGGGATAAAGGATTCAAGCTCCCTGGTTTCCTTATCCTTAGGGGAGTGGTGGATAAAGTCATGAAAGGTCAAACAGCTCTCACCTTTGTAAAATCAAAAACCGCTGAACCAGTCCATGCCCCTTCTTTCAAAGAGTCAAATTAGATTATGAATAAAATGGAATCTGATTGCAGGCCCAAGAACCCTCAGCCTAACCAAGAAACGGCTACAATGGACAAGATCACTAAACTTCTCAAAGCCTTTGAAAACAAAATGGATCAAAAGATTTCCTCTCTTGCTGTTCCTAAAACTTCTAGTGCTGTTCCTAAAAATACTATAGTCTGCTATTATTGCCACAGGGAAGTCCATGGAACCGGTCAATGTCTCAAACTTCAGAAGGACAAAGACAAGAAATTGGTAGATCAAAAAGGGAATAACTTTTTTCTTCCTAATGGCGCCCTAATCCCCTTTGATTCATCTTGCCCCATTTGTCATGTGGTGGCCTCTTACCAGCCACCCCCTCCTATGAAGGCATCCTTGCTTCTGTGGATTTCCAATCTTCTTGTGGTACTCTTCAACCCTGGTATCCCCCAGCTATTTCCTCCTCTTCTCTGGTTGGTACTTACCAATCCAATCCTGCTAGGAAGCAACATGAGGAGCCCAAACCTCATAAAGCTCCTTCCTTGCCAACCTCAATCCTCCGCAAACCACCCAAACAACAATACTCACCTGAGCCCTCTTCTGATGTAGAAGACATGGAGGTGGAAAAAGAGCCACTCATGGAAAGGTCTCAAGATCACTCTGATCATCCTCCCTCATCCATTAAACCTCCTCAATCCCCTGATCCTGTTCCTGCTTCACCCAATCTTCATCCCTCCACCCAGCCCAAAGTTTGGTTTGAGAGGGGAATTTCTAAAGATCACCCCAATGCTGTGGAAGGGGTATTAAAGAAAATTTCTGATCTTAAAGTTCCTGATTTATCTGTGGCTGAACTCCTTTCAATCTCTTTATCTGTTGCTGAAGGAATGAAGAAATGGTTTTTGTGTCGACGTGTGGAAATTGGTCCTCAGGAACTCAAGGTCTCCTCTGGAACTTTGATAGAGAATTCTGGTGGAACACATCCCTCTTCTGAGTCTATTCTTTACTCATGTCCTCTTGTTTTTCTTCCCTGCCATCTTGGTGAATCAGCTAAAACGGTCTTGCTCCTTGTTGACTCTGGCTCCAGCTCAACTTGATCTTGGATGCTATGGCCTGCAAGCTTAAACTCAGCCCTAGGGTCAGCTTCACCTCTGCATTTTATGGAATAGGGAACCAGTCTTTCAAATTGGTTGGAATCATTGAAGATGTTCCAGTCCTGATTGGCCAAAACATCATTGGAACTTGTCATTTCTTGATCACACGCTTGGATGGACCTATGATCTTGGGTCAACCTTTCCTAATTGATTTTGGAGCAACTCTGATGTTTTTGGATCAAGTTGGGGAGAGAATCCTCCTCCCCAATTCAGATGGTAGAAAAATTGAGTTTCCTCTTTGTTCGTTGGATTCTGGTTGCTGGGAAAGGGATTTCCCCGGTCATTTTCCTAAACAGAAGGATAATTCCAGTTTGTTTCATTTTTTATGGGAGTAGTTGATCTTACTAATAGTTGTAGTTCTTCTCAGCCTCAAACTTCAACTCAAGGGTCAACCCTCATCCCCAAGGCTCATTTCTCTTTCTTTTCAACAATTTCCTCTGATCTAAAAAATATCAAAAATCAAAATCAAAACAAAATGGAAAAATCCAAAAATATTTCTTCTTCAGCTGTTGTTTCTTCTTTTCCTTGTACTCTTATTCCTAATCAACCTTCTTTTAGTTCTGGTTCAAATCTCCGCAATGAGTCTAAACCAGATTTCAATCTCAATCCTATTTTTGCTGGCTTTTGAATGGAAGAATATGGGCTTCAGTGGAGGCAAATTGGGGTGGAAGTAAGTCCTCCCAATTGTGCACCACCGCAGTATCCTACTACTATCATTTATGAAACCCTACCTTGTGCCACACATGTGAGCAATGTATTATCCCCCGGGACTTCTTTTATGGAAAAGGCACCTTTCAAAAATTTTGCAGAACATTGAACTTGGAAGGCGTTAGAACTTGGTCTCAATCCTTGTAGTTAGATCTCTTTGGTCAACTCTTGGCAAAAACAATAACTGCTCTCTTTTGCCTCCAAAGATAAACCAGTTGCCAGGAAAATCCAACCAGTCAACCAACCTATGCCTCTCAATCTCAATCCTCCTCTTAGGCGTCCTCCTCTATCCCGCAATCCTTACTTTGGTTTACCTCAATCTCTTGCTGGTCCATTCATCCCCTCTGGCCGTGTCAATGAAAAACGTCTGAGTATTCAACTTTGGACCAGATAGATGGCTTCTACCTGATGAGTTGTATTTGATCAAAAATGTCATGGCTCTTAGGGAAAAAAGCTATTGCTTTCTGTGAAGAAGAGAGAGGTCTCTTGAAAGAGTCCTATGGTCTGCCTTATATCATTCCTGTAGTAGAACATGATCCCTGGCAAAAGAAAAAGATCCCAATCCCTGCTGCCAAAGTTGACAAGTTCATCAAGTTGGTCCTGGAACAATTCCAAACCGGTTTATATGAACAGTCAACTTCTAGCTATTTCAGTCCTGTTTTCTGTGTACTTAAAAGTAAGGGTAAACTTAGAATAGTTCATGATCTCCAGCCGCTAAATAAGGTTACTATTAAAGACTCTGGTATTCCCCCTGCTACTGAAGAATTTGTTGAATCCTTCTCTGGGAGAGCTTTCTATGGTCTAGGTGACATTATGGGTGGCTATGACAAAGGTTCCTTACATCCAATTTCTTGCCCTCTCACCACATTTGATACTCCTCTTGGTTGTTTCCAACTTACTCGATTGCCTCAAGGCGCCACCAACTTGTTTGCAGTCTATCAGGCTCAGATGGTTTGGATCCTCCAGGATGAAATCCCTGATCATGCTGGTATCTTTATTGACGATGGCGGAATTAAAGGACCAGTTTTGGATTATAAAAATGAGCTCTTACCCTTGCATCCAGGAATCCGTTGATTTATCTGGGAATATGCGACCACTTTGGAAAGGGTCCTGTTCCAAATCAAAGAATCTGGCCTCACTGTCTCTGGATTCAAATTGGCTGCCTGTGTCCCTGATCTGTAAATTGTTGGCCATGTGGTCTGCAAGGAAGGAAGAAGGATGGCTCTATCCAAGATCAACAAAATCCTCTCTTGGCCTACTCCCATCAACCCAACTGAAGTCAGGGGTTTTCTAGGTGTTTTCACTTATGTTCAAATTTTTATCCAATCTCTATCCAAAATTTGTGCTCCCCTACGTCGCCTGACCAGAAAAGATGCTGAGTGGATTGGGACCCAAGATTGTGAAAATTCTTTTCAGCTTCTTAAAATGATGGTTGGCAAAGACATAGTCTTGAGGAAGATTGCTTATGGACCAGGAGCTGGCAAGATCAAATTGGCTGTTGATTCCAGTTATCAATCTGTTGGGGCTGTCCTCACTCAGGAACATGAAAATGGTTGGGACTGTCCTGCTCTCTATGAATCCTTTTTATTTTCAGATGTAGAATCCAGGTAATCTTAACCAAAACTGGAACTCTGTGGCGTGGCTTGGATGTTGAAGAAACTCCAAACTGTCCTCTGGGGTCAACACTTCGAGTTACAAGTTGACGCACAATCCATCATAGAAATGATCAATGCCCCCAGCCTCCCAAATCCTCCTATGACCCGTTGGGTGGCCTTTATCCAGCTTTTCTCATCTGATATTTTTCATAGGCCTGGAAAATCCTTCACCATGCCTGATGGTTTATCTCAACGCCCCCTTGGAGATGAAGAATTGGATGTTGGAGTGGACTTTGATGAGGAGGAGCCTTTAATTTTTCAAGTCTTCACCTTTTCCTCCCAATATTATTCTGGCTTCCAACAAGTTTTCTGGCTAAAATTAGAGCAGTACCTTTCCACTCTCCAAAGGCCTCCTGATCTCCGCTAAAGATTTCCAATCACTCAAAAGGAAGTCCCCTAATTTCTTTGTCCAAGGTACTAGGCTTATGAAAAGAGGCAATCCTTGTGCTCTAATTGTTGTCACAATCCCCACTAAGCAAGATTCAATCCTCAAAAGTCTCCATGAAGGCCTTGGGCCTCATGGCAAAACCAAGACCTATTGACGTATATCCAAACAATTCTGGTGGCCATCTTTGAAGAAATCAGTCTCTCAATGGTGCAAGAGTTGCGAAGTATGTCAGAAACATGATCTTAGGCGCCCAGCTGAAATTCCTTATCCCACTGGAGAGTCCACTGTCTTTGCAAGGATTGCTATGGATGTGGTTCACATTAAGGCTGGTGGAGCTAAGTACCTCATTGTGGCTAGAGATTATTTTTCTGGATGGTTTGAAGAAAAATTTCTTAAGAACCTCAGCTCTGAATCAGTAGCAGCTTTTCTTTACAAGACTTGGAAAATGCGTTATGGCTTGGCTCAATCTTATTCAACCAATGTTGGCTCTGAGTTTGGTGGCAAACTGGCCAAAATGATCCAATTGCTTCCTGGTCAACATAGGGTGACCACTCCTTATTATCCTGAAGGACAAGGCATGGTGGAAAGAGGCCATGCCCCTCTGAAGGCTGCTCTTGTCAAGTTGGCCGGTGCAAGTGTAAAGAATTGCCCCAAATTTCTTCCTCTGCTCCTCTTCTCCAATCAAATCTCAACTAAACAAACCACTGGCTACTCACCTTACAAAATCCTCTTTGGAAAAAGGGCTGTCCTTCCTCTTGATCTGGAAATGGAATATTTCTTAGGTATTTCTTGGGAAAAGGTTTCTTCCACCACTGATCTATTAGTTTCCAGATCCAAGCAACTGGAGAAAATTGAAGATGTTTTTGACAAAGCTTATCAGAAAATAATGGAGTCAAGGGAAAAATCAGTCCAGTATTGGGAGGATAAGAATTCCAATTGAGTCAGGGACCCCTTGAATCCTGGTGATCTAGTTTTAGCTTACAACCAATCCTTGGAAATTCAGTGGGGAAAGCTTTTTTCCAATCGCTGGAATGGTCCTGATCAAGTGGTCCATCAAGTCAGAGGTGGATCATATCTTTTGGAGGAACTGAATGGTACTCAGATGGCCAGGAGGTTCTCTGCTGGTCAGGTCAAGAAATTTCATTGTTGTAGAGGCAACTTCAATCAGAAGTAAGTCCTCCCAATTGTGCACCACCAGGGTCATCAGCTGCATTTTTGTTATGAACTCTACTTTATGCCACATACCTGAGCACCTGGGACACCTTCTTCATTTTATTGCAGTCAACTCCAGAAGATCTTCTTTGGATGGATCAAGATATTCTTTTCAATCGCCCTCAAGATCAAATGGCCATTTCTTGTGTTTGATCATCTTTCCTTTCTTTTTTTTATGACATCAAGCTCAGATGCAGACTAGGGACAGTCTGAAAGTTGGGGAGAGATGTGGTGACCAAATCTAGACACCCTGGACCAGATGTGGAAAAATTCAAAAAAAAAATTACAATTCTTTTATTTAGGTGTTATTTCAAAAAAAAAATTCTTTTTCAGTATCACTTCTCCAACTTCCTCATCCTGTCAAACATCTCTTTGTCCCATTGGTCTAGGAAAGGCCTTCACGGCCTCAACATCTAGGCATTGCTTTTGATTCCTTCTCTCTCCATTCCCCCCTTTCTTTTGGACAAAAGCGCAGGCCAAGACCCATTCAGCCCAAACTTCCATCATCCTTCCATCCACCCCAAGCCGGAGTGATCAAAATCTTGGAAACATCCACCGCCATCTCCTCCTACCTCTCATGAAGGTCACCCCCCCATCCAATCAACCTCCATCCGAACCCAAGATCAATGATAATCCAGAAAATCTATTGTTGACTCTCCAGAATACTTACAAGTGGATCTGTCTACGCACACCTCAGCATTGTACAATCTGGGAGATCTGTCCGGAGGATTTGGAAGCCTACATCCGCTGCCAGGGTAAGATCAAAGGTGAGGATCAACAAAGGTAAACAGAATTTCTCTTTGGTAGCTTTGATCAACTCAATCATCATCATCATCATCATCATCATCAACAACAACAACTCAAAAAATCCAATCAATCAACCCCTCAAAGGCTCCCCATTCCATCCAATCCTATCCGTCATTCATCAGACCTATCATCCAACAAAACAAACCTCTCAGATTTTTGTCCCACTTCCACTCACCCTAACTCGAGTTTAGATCACTTGCACTCCCAACTCAATTCTAGTCCCAAGCCCACCTCCTTGGCTATCAAATCCAATCAAGCTCTCCTCTTGCTTGATACCACCTCTCACCCCTCCTGGTTTCCTTCCAAACTCGTCACCTCACCTCATCCCATCAGTCCTCAACTTTCCCCATTGATTTATCCGTCAATCATTACCATCTGAGACTCTCCCACCCCCTTCCATCTTTGGGTGGGGTGGGAGAGTGTTGTCCACCCCCCGCAGACACCCGCGGGCGGTCTGATCCATTTTCTTTTCCCACCCCTTTTGCCTTTGGGCAAGGGGTGGGTGATTCCGGTATTGTTGTGCGCGCCCGTCCATGGAGGGACGCAAGAGATGGTGAAGGGATGAGAAGGATCCCACCCCAGTCAGGCAGGCCAGATTTCCACTTTCCTGCGTGATCAAATTTTTCTGATCACCTGAAAATCAAAAAAAAAAAATTCCTTTCTTTTTCCGCTCTATTTGTAGAATCCGTTGTACATAGTCTAACAGGGCCTTCTGCCCATATAAGGAGGGGCTCTCCCCTGCCTTTTGGAGGATCATCAGGACAGCAAATTGTCAGCACAGGCTACCTCATCACCAGCACAGGGTATCCTAACACACACCACATCCTAAGATCATCAGTATCCTCTTGAAATACATCATCCGTGGGGCTTCATTCCCCTTTATCTGAGAAAAAATTTTTGGTATATCTATTATTGCCCCTTGATCCTTGAGCCAACGTACTCAAACCCTTGATACTTGATCCTTATCATCAACCAATAGCTTTTCTGGTTGAAGAAGAATTCAACTAATTGAATTCTTGAGTGTGTTACACCACTCCTGATCCCTTCATCCGACCATACTGGTCCTGATCATCCTTTGATTATCTCTCTGGACCCAGTCACGTTTTACTGAAGAGGTTTCATTAATCTTAGAACCTGGAGTGTTAAACCTCCCTTCATCTCTTTTGAAGTTGAATTCCGCCACGCTACTCTTGAGTCCCTTGAGAAGTGTTGGGTTATTCTTGTTTGAATCAGTTATTGTTTTGCTTCTAGAGCTCCTTCAAAAAATTAGCTTTGTCTTGTGCAGCCACCCACAGTTATCTTGTACCCTTCAAGCGCTTGATTGCGGAGAGTTGGGCAGGTTCATTGAGAACCTTGAGGTTGTTTGGGATTGAGTTGATCTTTCCTAAGCTTCTGCTGACAACCAGAGCTATTAGCTTGTGGGTGTTGTTACTTACAATTGCCTTGTCTTGTTGAACTCTGAACAAACCTTGAATTCTTCTATTCAAGTTTTACCCGGCACCATCTTGCCTCAGATAGTTTTGTTTCCCCAGCTACCAACTACTATAATCTTTATCCTCTTACTTTTGGTCCCTTGTTTACCAGGTTCTGGACTTTGATGTTGGTTACATTTAGATATTTTTGTAACACTCAGGAGGGCAGCCTAAACAGCACCTTTCCCCTCCACAGAACTGCCACGGCCTAGCACCTTTTGGAGTCTTACACCGTGCCCTAGAAAAAATATTACCTGAGTCAACAATACAGTGCTGTCAATGGCACTTGTCCAAAACATACAAGAAAACTGTAAATTCAATAATGATGTTGAAGGTTTGCAAAGCTTTATGTCTCTGTGGGCTAAGTATGGGGCCTCAAAAACCAAGGAGGAGGCTGAGGTCAATGATGTGGAACTTAGTGTAAGTTCCAAATCACTGCCTCTACTGTTAATCTTCCTAGTTTTGGGTTGCTTACATTATGAATTTTATGAAGTGTTTTTTGGAAAACCTTGAAGATGTACTCAAGTATCTGGATCATAATATCTTCCTTATCAAAAAGAGGTTTTTAACAGCTTGGAATTTCAAAAACCCAGACTTTGGAAATAAAAAAATGTCTTGGGTTGAAGGAGCCTATGATACTCTCAAAAAATTCCTTGCAAACATTTCCAGAAACTTGTTGTATTTTTCGCAAAGCCTAGAGGGCAAATTTTCCAACCAAATTAAATTGGTTCAGGCTGCACTTTACAACTCTGAAATAAAGATTGGAATAGTTATTCCTACTGAACTATTACAATTGGGACACTATGTGTTGTTACAATCAATCAAACTTGTTGGGGAACAATTAGAGAGGTTAAAGCAGAACCAAGATGGGGAAGTGTGCACCAATTCATACTCAATGACTATGGGTTTGCCCTATTCCCACCAAAAAGGGCACCTACTAGCTTCAAGATTCTCCATTGTGCCTGAAGATGTTCATCCTCAGTGGAGGTTGGATTATGAACCTTCAGTTCTAGTTCTGTAAGCTGGTCTAAGTTGGATTGTTTGATTGTGCAGAACAGTTTGTGATTAATGCTTTTTGATAAATTCTTTTTGAAAGATGATTCCTACTTGACTAAATTTACAATTCCTACTTGACTAATATTTGATCCTTTTGAATTTTTAAAGTTCAATAATGATGAACTGCTCAACAATTCTCAGTTACATGAGAAGCTCAATGCAATGATATTGAATCATGCTGATCAAGGTTATTGCGGGCTGATGAAGCACTTGATGAAGGAGACGGCCAATTATCAATCAAAGCCAAGACTTGAAATTAAAGTCTTGCATTCAAGCAGAGGCCGTCAGAAATTGACAGATACCCAGCAAGATCCTTCTCAATTTGAACACATTGAAAAGTAACTTAAGCGGGCAAAGAGAAGTACAAGGGCACCAAAGAAGAAAAGACAAATGATTTTAAGTCTTTTCTTTTGTGAAAGGTTCATTTTTTTGGTTTAATGAAATGATTGAGAAATGTTTATAGTCCAAGTCAGGCTCTTCATCTGAATTTCAAATTTCAGTTAAACAAACTGAAAGTTCATCAGGTTTGGTGCCGTTAGAATCTGATTCCTTTTCAACAAATGAAGCAGATGCAATGGAGGAGTGAAAAAGAACCTTGTCTTTGGTGAGTGGTGATTCCTTCAATAAGATTAGAATTTTGTCTGACTACTTTTTGATTTTAGGAATCAAATTACCTCAATCAAATACCTGAGGACTTACATAACCTCTTGGGTGAGGTTTGGGACCCAGTTGAAGATGGAAATTGTGGTTTTAGAGCAATTTCTAAATGAATTGGGTATGATGAGTATGGATGGTTTAAAGTTCAGAAAGAAATCCTTGAAACATTGAGGAAAAATAAGGGGTGCTATTCTAAGATCCTTGGCAGCAGTAAAGATTTTGAAGAGATAGAAAAAAGACTTGATGTCAATGAAATAAATGAAGAGGTTCCCTCTTCAAAATGGCTTTCAAAACTAGAAATAAATCAAATAATAGCTGATACTTATGGAAGACCAATATTTTTCATTTCATTGGAATCATGTTGTTCTTTTAATCCTATGAAAATGGGTGTAAAAGAACAATCAGATCCTATGTTCATTTGCTTTGTTAACAATAACCATCGGGACGGGCTTGTACTTAAGGGAGATTTGATTCAAATCCCACCCATAGTTTCCAAACCAGGCTCCATGATTTCTTTCTAAAAAAGCAGCTTGTTGGTTTGATCACCTCAAAGATCAACTTGATTTTTATTCTAGCTTATAGATTAATTTTATCATTTGGGTTGGGTCTAATGTGCTGATATTGTAATTCTATTAATATAAAGGTTTATCACATTTTGAACATCATTATTTTGAGTTTTTTGAGTTAAAATCATTATGATGAGTGTTTTGAATGAGATTTTAATGGTAATTCAGTTCAACTTGTGTTGGGCTGATCCCATCACAAGCTTAAATTGTGTTAAGCTTGTGATGGGATCAGCTTAACACAATTTAAACTTGTTTTTTTTGGTTTTTTCACTTTAGGGCTGTTCAAAAGACTTTTATTTTTTTTGGAACTCCAACTTTAAGAATAGTCAAAAGACTTCTTGAATTTTTTGGCCCTTTTACTTAGGGCTAGTAAATTTGAACTTGAATTTTTTACTTGAATCTGAAGACAAATGGTTGGTTGTCTTCAGTGTTTATTGTTTTTATTTTTATTTATTTATTTTTACTTCTTTTTATTTCATTTCTTATTTTTTTTTTAACCATAAAATCAACTTTTTTTGATCTTTGGGTTGATTTTGATTTGTTTGTATTTTTATTTAGTTTATTGTGGTTTATTTTATACCATTTATTTTTTATTTTTTTTTTATTTGTTTTTGCCCACTAGACTTATTGACATGTGGAATGCCTACACGCCTACATTTGAGCCTTGTAGAGCCCCACATGACTCAAATTTAGTTGTGCGGCCACCACATGGCGGTCCAGTGCCATGTGGAGTACAGCCCCCAAATTGTGTGGGGTCTGCAGGGCTCAGGTGTAGTCGTGTAGCCATGCCACACGGCTCAAATGAGCTGTGAATTTAACATCAACCCAAAAAAAATAAAAAAATAGAAAAATAAAAAATGAAATAAAATTTGATAAAAAACAAAAAATAAAATAAAAACTAAGGATAACCAAAACAGCAAAAATTATATAAACAATGAAAGATTCCATGGAGCAGCCCAAAAGTATAAGTTCCAAAAATACAAGTTCAACTTGACTAGCCCTAAAGTTTAAGTGCCAAAAAATACAAGTTCAACTTGAGAAGCCCTAAATTAAAAACACCAAAAAAAAGACAAGTAAATTGACAAGCCCTAAAGTAAAAGCACCAAAAAAAAAGGAGTTTAACTTTTGTTAAGCTGATCTCATCACAAAAGGTGAAAATACTCCTTATGATGGGATCAGCCCAACACAAGTTGAACTGACTTACCAATAAAATCTCATTCAAAATACTCATCATAATGATGTTAACTCAAAAAACTCAACATCATGATGTTCAAAGTGTGATAAACCTTTATATTAATAGAAGATCAAGTTAGCTTAATCAGAATTGCAAGTCATATCGAAACCCAATGATGAAATGATCTCTATAATTGAAGTCTATAATCTAGAATACACGTGCAGTTAATCTTTGAGATGATCAACCCAACCCAACCAGAAGCTTTCTTTGAAATGAAAGAAGAATTTTTTTCTTTAATGGGAAGGATTGGAATCATTTCTCCCTCAATTAATGATAGAAACCAGTGGTTATTGATGAAAAAGGAATTATAAATAGTCTCTGATTGATCTTTAACACCTTTTTCATTGGAGTATAAGAACAACATGACTCCAATGAAATGAAACATATAGGTCTGGCATATGTGTCTGGTATTATTTGACCCATATCTAACTTAGCCGGCCATTTTGAAGAGGGAATCTTTGCATTGATGTCTTCAAAATCAATTCTTTTTTTAATCTTCTCTACCTCTTTTGCACCACCAAGCATCTTAATGTAGAAAGCTTCATGTTTCTCCAATGTTGAAATCATTTCCTTTTTCACTTTAAACCAACCATGTTCATCATACCCAAGCAATTTAGCAATGATT
The DNA here is from genome assembly GCA_025617555.3 of Puccinia polysora. Classification (NCBI taxonomy): domain Eukaryota; kingdom Fungi; phylum Basidiomycota; class Pucciniomycetes; order Pucciniales; family Pucciniaceae; genus Puccinia; species Puccinia polysora. Next base: position 55,144,823 of record CM062618.1, read on the forward strand.
CTAAATATGCAATTCCCATCACCAATTGGATCCCAAAACTCACCCAAGAACTTATGTAATTTATCAGGTATTTGATTGATGTATTTCACTTTGTGTTCCTATAATAAAAACTAGATCAGCAAAATTCCAAGAAAATTAATTAATCACATCAATACTCACCAAAGATGAGCTTCTTGTTGATGCTTCCTGCACTTCTTCTTCCTCTGAAGAGGATATGGAATCCAAATGAAGAGAAGCTAATTAAATTTCAGTCCCTTACTCTGAACTATGAAATTCAGATTCTGATCATGGGGACTTTGACTAACAATTAACATCATATCATTATCAGTTTATTAAACCAAAAAATGAACATTTCACAAAATAAAAGACTTACAATATCTTTTCTTTTCTTATTTGGTGCCCTTCTAATTCTCTTTTCCCACTTAATTTTCTTCTCAACATGTTCAAATTTAGAAGGATCTCTCTGGTTATCTGTCAATTTTGGACGGCCTCTTCTTTATTGCAATACTTTAGCTTCAAGTATTGGCTTTGATTGATGATTTGTGGTCTCCTTCATCAAGTGCTTCAAGAGCCCGCAATGATCTCCTTCAGGGTATCCCACAATTGTTGCATTGAGCTTCTCATGTAACTGAGAATTTTTGAGCATTTCATCAACATCAAACTTTCAAAATTCAAACGGATCAAATATTATTAAAGTAGTAATCATCCATCAAAAAGCATTTATCAAAAAACATTAATCACAAATTGATTTGAACAATCCAACAATCCAATTATACTAACTTACAGAACTTTAACTGCAAGGGTTAGAATCCAACCTTTACTGGCGATGAACATCTTTAGACACAAGGATCCTTGGAATGCAAGTAGGTCACCTATCTTGTGGCAACAGGGAAAACCCATAGTCTTTCAGTAGGACTTGGTGCACACTTCCCCATCATGGTTCTGCTTGAATTTCTTGAATTTTTCAACAACAAGTTTAATTGCCTCTAAAGAAAAATTTTATCCAAATGGTAACAGTTCAGTGGGAAGAACTATTCCTATCTTAATTCAAGAGTTGTAAAGCGCAGCCTGAACCAATTCAATTTGATTGAAAACTTTTCCCTTTAGGTTTTTCCAAAAATCCAGCATCTTTTTTTTTAAAGAATTTGCAAGGAATTTTTTGATAGTAGTATGGGCCCCTTCAACCCAAGACATGTTTTTATTTCCAAATTCAGGTTTTTTGCAAGTCCAATCCATTCAAAATTTCTCTTTGATAAGGAAGATTTTATGATCCATATACACAAGCACATACTTACAGTCTTGCAAGAACCACGTTGTACAATTAATAATTTAAGAAACCCAAAAATAGGAAGATTAACAGTAGAGGCAGTGATTTGGCACTTACTCTAAGTTCTGCATCAGTGACCTCTGCCTCCTCCTTGGTTTTTGAGGCCACATGCTTAGCCCACAGAGACATAAAGCTTTTCCATCCTTCAATTTCATTATTAAAGCATAATTTACAGTTTGCTTGCATGTTTTTAGAAAAGTTCCACTGACAACACTGCCTTGTTGAATCAGGGAAACTTTTTTATATAGCACAAATCAGAGCTTTTTCATGGTCCTTCACAAAGACTTTGGGAAGTCTCTCAGGCTCATAAGCCAGCTCCTTTAGTGCATTTACAGACCAACTGTAGAACTCAAATTCTTCTCTTGTTATAAAAACAAGAGCTCTTGTGAAAGTTTTACGGTTGGCTTTAATTCCTACAACATGCAATATTGAGATGTTGTACTCATTTTTTTTATAAGTACAATCCAACATAGCAATATGATCAAATTGTTTGCAAAGCTTTAATGACTCTGGGTGAGCCAAGAATAGGGCCTAAAAGTTACCCTCTCCACTGAATTTTTGTCCACAAACCCAACCTGAATCACCAATTTGTTCAAAGAGGACCTCCATAACACTTTTTCTGTTTAGTTCTGCAAGCGCTACCTTATGCTTAGTGTTATAGATTGTTTATTCATCAACATATTTGCCACCATCAATAGGATTTATCAAAGTTAACCAAACCCACCATTTTTTAATGGCAGGTTTCAACCCAAATCCACCATTTCAAACCTGCCATTAAAAATCAAAAAAGCCTACTTATTTCACATCAGACGTTTCAAAGTTAACATGAAATAAGTGGGTTTTTTAAATAAAGTATTTAAAGGCTTCTGCCACCTGTCCATGTCATCCACCCCTGGCTTCCCAACTCCTTCTACCTCCAACCTCATTGCAAATTTTTTTACCTCCAGCCTCATCATAAAAAGATTCACCACTCTCATCACTTTATCACTCTCATCATCACTCTCATCACTTGATCACTCACCACTTTATTGCTCTCATTGCTTCATTTCTCTCATTGATTCATCACTCTCATCACTCTATCTCCAACAAGAACTTGTACCTCCAACCTCATCCAAATAATCCAATCATTGTTTTATTGCTCTTGTCACTTTATTGCTCTCATCACTTCATATCTCTCATCAATTTATCTTGCTTGTCACTTGATGCCTCTCATCACCTTATTTCCCTTACTTTTTCCAAATGGCCCCTCAGCAAACCTCCCCCTGCAAGTCCACACAAAAGTCCAACACACCAAATCAAAAATTGCCAAGGAACTCCATAACAAACAATCCTCCCCCATCAGCTTCTAAGGGCTCAATTCAGCTCAAGAGAGTGGATCACATCATCCTGGTCAACTGGCTCAAAATTCCCTCCAACTATTATGCCTGCTTTGGATTGGACAATGAAACATGTGTTGGCCAACCTCCATCCTCCAAGGTCAATGGTTATTCCCTGATGACCAATGAACTCAAGAACAAAAAAAAAGTTAGGCTGGATCTGTCATCCAAACAGATGAGGGAGCAATTCAAGAGGAGCAATTCAAGAATTATCAAGCCAAGTACAAAAAGGCCCACTCCATGTCAATCTCCACTGGCTTTGGTATCACCAACTCTGAAAAAGCCAAGGGAATCAAATCGGTGGTTGATAAGTTGGACTCTATTTGTCCTTTTTTTATTCAAATGGATGAAATCTTGGGAAAGAAGGCCAACATCACCCCCCCCTAGCTGCTTTTGATGCCCAAAAATTTGATTCAGTTGATGCTGAGGACTTGGCAGGGGATGCTCAGCCTAGCAATGGTGATCCCAAAGAAACCTATGAGTGGCCCCCATCCAATGCCAAGGAGGATATTCAAATGCAATCAGCCCCGATCATGTCTACTTCCACGTTGATTGAGGAGTCAAACCATACCTTGGACCCCTCCCCTCCTTCTTTGGATTGCTCTCTTCCTGGGTTAGCAGATCTCATCAACCTTGCTGATGCAGAACAAGATACTCCTCAGTCTGCATTAGCCTCAAAATGGGTTCAAGTAAGGAACCAAGCTCTTTTCTCTTCTGTCTGGTTAATCCTGACTGATTTAGATTGTGAAAAATCAGGCTCATCCATTCCAGAATGGCTCAAAACTCAAGCCAATGGGGCCTCCCACATTGCCTTCAAACACTAGTGACAACTTTCAGACTCAAACCTCCTCTGCCAAGGGTAAGCAAAAGGCCTCCAATTCCATCAACATCAACCCCAAAAGTCATCAAAAGAGGAGAAACACTTCCGTTTTTTCAGGCTTTGAAGATATCATGGAGAAGCAAGATTCATGTAAGTCCATTGGTTGACCTTGCTTTCAAAATCATGCTCATTGCTTTTCCCCTGCAAAAAACAGTCAAATCACAAATTGAATCCAAAAAACTTGAGTTTGAAAAACAAAAGTGGGATTTTCAACTGGCCATGGATGTTCAAAAGCAGAAAGCCAAGAGTTTGCATCATCAACTAAAATGGGATGCTGAGTGTAAGTTGAAACAGGCTGAGCTAGAGTTTCAAAAAGAGGAAAAGGAGAAGGATTGACAGCAAGCACAACTGGAAAAGGAGAGGGAACAACTTGCAACCAAAAAAAAGGATAAGGTATCAGTATCCTTGGCTTGCATTGGTAGCAGTAGAACAGTAGATGAAATACAGCAGATAACTCAAATGCTGGGCTTGTAAATATATTTTCATAGTTGAAAGAAAAAAAAAATTATTTTTGATTACAAAGTTTGAGAGTATTCTTAACCCCACCAACATACAGATCTTTTTTGTTTTTATTTATATTTTTTTTTTCTGGGGAAAATTTGTCCATTATTCAAGTCCCTACAAGTGTTTCTAGTTTTTTTATTAATTTGAAGTGACATGGCCATTCTGGTATGGGTTTCTGTCTCCACAGCAGTAAAGGTACAGTGCTTGTACTTATTAGCTGCCCAAACCATTTTGACTATAACTTTTTGCTTGAAATCAATTCCAAAGCCATGGTCAGGAAAAACAAATTGGCCATCCAATACTTTATATTTGTCCATATTTTCAATAAGTAAACCATTTGATTTCTTGGTTGAAACCATGAGTAAAAAGGAGTAACCATAGATGTTGCCTTTGTTGATATGAGGAGAGTTGTAAAAAGAATCCAAGGTGAAAGTGATGTGTGGGGAGCAATCAAAAGTTGTAGGCTTGGAACCAAATTCAAACAAAGAGTAAGAGGGGATGTTGTTGTCCTTCATGGTATCACGGTTTGATTCAAAGGAAAGTTTGGCCAAATTGCAAAACATTTGTCCTAGAATTTGGGATACTTTGTCAGCCTTAAGGTTGAGGAAAACATACTCTTGAGGAGAAGATCTAATGGATGATTTCTTCACATAACATCCAAATAACTCCAAAGGTTGCATCAATTTTTGCCATCCAACTGCCCACATTTTTCCACCCCAAGATCTTGAAGGACCAACTGGGTTGACAATCTTTTTTTGAACCATGAAGGAAAGTGGTGACAAAGGTGATGTCCTTCTTATCTTGTTCTGAGAGTTTATCCAAGGGCAAAAATTCAATTATTGCAACCAGGGCTTTGTGATCAGATTGATTGAGGACAATTACTTTTCCACTGTGGAAGAAATGGAACTGTTTGATTGTTTGTTTTGCTTTCTCAAACTCTTCCTGGGTGGGTTTTTGACTATTCTTTTTCTTTTTGGCAACAATTGAAGGGTACAGATCCAAAGGACGCAGTTTCCAACCAGACAAGACCACCTTCTCATTAATACCTTCTTCAGCGGCCTCCAAAGATATTTTGGAATCTCTCATTTGAACCCTATTTTGTTGATGGGCCCTATTCTTCCAACCTTTCATTATTTTGGTCAATCCATCTCCTTCCATCTCAATCCCTCCATCCATATACTCTGATTGGGGTGAGAAACAAGATGGGATTTTATTGCTTTTGTAACATTTTGAGGTGGGTGGGAGAAGAATAGGACATTCACCAATAGTGGTTGACTCTTTAGTCTTCAGCCTGATTGTTTGATTCAATCAACTTGTTGTTTGTGGACCTCCACTCAGGGTTCCTGCAGAGGTGAGAGGTGATGAAGGCTGAGGTGAAGGCAAGGATGCAGATGATTGGCCAGGATGACAAACATGAGCTGGGTTGGCATTCTTTGATTTGATTGGGGTCAAAAATTGATCATTGTCTTGGGAAATGTTTGAAAATTGCTTGGGGACTGATTTGGAAGGCTTGTGAATGGTCTTGATGATCAAAGCACAAGGTTTCTTGATACTTGATTTTAGCTTTTGTTGAAACTGATTTTTATAATGATCCAGTTGTCTTTGGTTGAATTCATCTGGGTTCAAAGGTAAGTGCGTGAATCCCCAAACAATCAAAGTATCATCCGGTTCATCTCCTTGATGGTTTAATCAATCTTCTGGCTTGTCATTGTCTCCAGGATGGTTGGTATTACCCCTGAGAACTTTCAACCTGGGTGAGGAACCAAAAAAAGGTGGATAATTTGAACCTGTCACCCTTGTCATCTTGGTTTGGTAGATTGACAATGCTATCTCCAAGCCTATCAATATTTAATGGTGACTGTATAAAATTGGGGACAGGCACTTGTGATTTCAAGGGCTGTTTTTGATATTGGAATCAATAAATCAGCACATCAGAGAGTAATATTGGTTGATTAAGTTATAGGATTAATTTGATTCATGACTTTTGACATTTGTTGGTACATATGCTTACTCACACTTTCTTGCCTTATTCCAATCCAATCCTGTAAAAAACTCATGAATTTTTGCTTTCTTGATCCCTGTTTTGCCGCATCCAATCCTTTGATTCCTATTGCATATCAGCCTGTAATTGTTTATGACAAAGTGCATCAAAGTTTGAGAAAACCATTGAAATTAACTTGGAACCCATCTAAAACACGGTGGATAATCTTTTTGAGAAAAGAACGCACAACTTAAAAAATTTTTGCAAGCTTTTGGAGACTGGTTTTCTTCTGATTTTGTCATTTTCAATCATGCTGTGGTCACCATCACTGTCCTGGGTGCCAGAGTAATAAAAATCACAACCACAATTGCTGTAATTGGAAATTTCTAGATAATCCTTTTAAGTGGTTTTTTTGTTGGGGGGTGTGGTGCATAGAAGATGATAAAAAATATGGGGCGTGTACCAAAAAACATCCTAGCTTTCTCTTGATCATCAACGTCACTACTAAAAGAGAAACGGGGAAAAACTTGATTAGATACAATTCAATTGTAAGTATTGCTGATTGATTGAGAGAAAAAAGGTAATCTATCATATACTAACTACGCAAGCCTTGTCGGAAGAAGTAGATCAAGTAGAATCAGTGATTACTTTTGGTTTGAGGGCACAAGGAGATCCCTAAGATCATAGGATTCAAAATGGTTGAATCAAGTGCGTGATATCCACTTTGTCTAAGGAAAAACCAAAGCTCCAAAGATTGACTTTGGGGCCATAGGATCCAATCAGCCAGTCATTTTCATGTTGATCATGTGTGGTGAGGATGGAGGTGGATTGGTTAAGATTAGCTATGGATTGGTTGAGATAGACTTGAAGTACTTAAGCTTGATTCAAGGGAAAAAAAAGAGAGGACCCATGGACGTAAGCTGTTGGGAAAGTTGGGAGGAATGAAGAGTAGATGAGAACAGACAAGCTATGTAATCACAAGTACCAACAATAACCTGGCGGTACTTGAGAGGGACATTTAAGAAAATCTTGTGCTGCTGCTGGTGATGAGAGAGGGGTGCAGCAGTACCAAATTCATTTGAGAGGATATGGCCAAGATGATCAACCAAGAGGTTTCTGGGTTTGATATCCTTATTAAAGAATTGGTGTCAATTGTGTAACCAATCCAAACCAGCCAGGATGTCAATCAACCAAAACCTGAGTAGGTCCTCTGGTAGGATGTGATTATGATCATGTTGGGAGAGATTGGTTAGATAATCTGAAAGGGTGCTGTTAGGGTTGAACTTGATGATCAAGCTGAGATCACATTTGGACTGGAATGATGAGTATAGTTTGGGGATTGGGATTGGCTCATCAATGGAGAAAGCTGGATCAAGGGATCTAGAGAGTAGTAAGATCAATAGTTTGGTTTTGATCAAACTGCACTTGAGGTGGGTGGGTAGATGATGGGGGAGAGGAAAGACAAAGAAGGATTGGAGTTTGAGCAGGCTGATTGAGTCTGGAGGGGGTGGGAGGGCCTGAAGGGGGATGGAGGTGGGTGAATCAAAGGATGAGCATTGGATGATGGGGAGGATGAGGAGGAGGATGGGGAGGAGGGGGGGAAGCTTACCAGGGGTGCCAACCAAATGAGGAGGGGGATTTGTGTGAAGATGGAGATGTGAAAATTGATAAAGATGTGAAGCAATGGAGATGAGATGTGTGTGAAGCAATGGAGATGAGATGTGTGTGATGCAATGGAGATGCAACCGGTATGGATTTGCTGATGGGGATGGGTGTTTTAGATGTGATGGATAGTGGATGGATGATGATGCATAAATGGCGGGTTTAATGGCGGTTTTGATGTTTGAAATCTGCCATTTTCATGAAACCTGCCATTTTGAAATACACCAGTTAGGGGGTATGTGTATTTCAGAAACCCACCATTAAAAATGGCGAGTTTGGTCAAAGAAAATGGCGGGTTTGCTAACTTTGATACACCCTAATCTTGCTCAATTTTCTTTTGAGTTGAATATTATTGAGCCCATAATTCATGCCTTCTTTTAAATTCACTAAGGCTATCCCAGAGATTCTCCTCAGGTGAGGATGCACGGAGGGGTGTGGAGATGTTTGATGGTTAGGTTGATCATTTCTGTAGGAGATTTGCCACAAGGGGTCTGCCTTTTTGAAACTTTCACAGGTTAAAAACTTCCACCCAGCCTTCCTTGGGTGATTTTGCCTTGACAATTTGGTGAGCAATTGCCCAGAGTACAAACCATGTCTATCACTGGAAAAATCCACATATTTATAAAGCTTTGAGTTGATAACTGTTAAAGTGTATCCATGCTTCATTGCCCATATTTGAAAATAGTTTTGTGCCTCTTCCCTAGTAGGAAAAGCTCTCACAGGAGGTGGGTGAAGTGGATCTGTCATAGTTACATAGTTAAATAGTTACCAGCCTTCAATCGGTTTCCATCAAATTAAATGAGGCAAAGACCAGAGTAACATAAAATTTTACTCACCACCAGAGGTCATGTCAATTTTTGAAAAATTTTGTTCCTCAATTTTCACCCTAGATGAGGATGAAATTGGGGCTTGCAATGATTCATTACCCAAATCCTTCTTGTCCATAGCTTTGTTCATGGCACTATTGATTTAGTCCTTCAACGCAGCCATGTTACAAAAAAGGAGGGCTTGCCACTGTTCCCATAATTCAAAAAAAAAGTTAACAGTAAAAACAAATCTCCTGTAAATGGAAAACTGAGGTGAGCATTTTAATTATAAATCAAGAACTTGAGGTCAGTTTCAAAGCCCCTAGTGTGCAACTAAACTTTAGATTTTTAAATAAATTGGGATGAGAATAATAGGGAATATCATATTTAACCAAACCCACAATTCTCTAATGGCAGTTTTCAACCCAAATCCACTTTCAAACCCACCATTAAAAATCAAAAAAAAAAACTTATTTCACTTCAGAGGTGTCAGATCTACCTGCAAATAAATGGGTTTTTCCAGATAAATTATCAAAGGCTTTCACAGCCTCAAACACACATCCATCAACCTCATACACCCCTGGTTTCCACCTCACCTCCTTCTACCTCTGACCTCATTGGAAAAAATTAATACATTGCTCTCACATCTTCATTGCTATCCTCATTGCTTCATCTCTCATCCCCTTTTTACTTCATCACTCTCATCAATTTATTGCTCTCATCACTTCCTAACTATCTATTCTTTATTGCTCTCATTGCTTCATCCCTTTATCCCTCTTACTCTTTTCAAATGGCCCCTCAGCAAACCTGCCCCCCCCAAGTCCACATAACAATCCAATGCCCCCAAGAAACCATCCCCAAGGAACTCTACACCAATGAATCTTCCCCCATCAGCTTCCAAAGGCTCAAGTCAGCTCAAGAGAGATGATCACATCATCCTGGTAAACTGGCTCAAAATTCTCTAAAACTATGGCGCTTGCTTTGGAACCAACAATGAAACATGAGTTGACCAACCTCCATCCTGCAAGGTTAATTTTTATCTCCTGATGGCCAATGAACTGAAGAATAAAAAAAAATTAGGCTGCATCTTTCATCCAAACAGATGAGGGAGCAATTCAAGAACTATTGAGCCTAGTAAAAAAATTCCTACACAATGTCAATCTCCACTGGCTTTGATATCACCAAATCCAATAAATCCAAGGGAATCAACTTGGTGGTTGATAAGTTTGAATTCATTTGTCCTTTTTATATTCATATGGATGAAATATTTGCAAGGAAGGCCAAAATTACCCCTTTAGCTCCTTTTTAAGCCCAAAAATTTGATTCAGTACCCCTTAGCTGCTTTTGATGCCCAAAAATCCAATTCAGTAGATGCTGAGGGCTTGGATGTGGTTGCTCAACCTAACAATTATGATTGCAAAAAAACCTATGAGTTGCCCCAATTGGATGTGGAGGAGGATATTCCAATACAACCAGCTCCAATCATGTCTACACCAGTATTCATCAATGATTCACACTTACTTCTTTGGATCTCTCTCTTTCTGGGGTGGAAGAACTCAATGAATGTGCCAATGAGGAGCAATTTGTTCCACCATCTCCATTACAGTCAACATCTGTTCAATTAAGGAAGAAGTTACTTGTCTTCCCTGTCTGATTAATCCTGACTGATTTAGATTGTAAAAAAACAGGCTCATCCTTTTCTGAATGGACAAACACTTGAGCCAATGGGGCCTCCCACATCACCTTCAAATGCAAGTGACAATTTTCCCACACAAACCTACTCTGAAAAGGTAAAGCAAAAGGCCTCCAATTCCATCAACATCAACCCCAATAGCTGTCAAAAGAGGAGAAACAATTCCAATTTTTCTGGCTTCAAAGAGATCATGAAGAAGCAAGATTCAAGTAAGTGCATTGATGGAATCTCCTTAATTTTGAAATCAAGTTCATTGATATCCTCCTGCAAAAATCAGTGAAATTACAAATTGAATTCTAAAAACTTGAATTTGAAAAGCAAATCTGAGATTATCAACTGGCTATTGATTTTCAAAATCAGAAAGCTTAGAGTTTGGCTCATCAACCAAAACTTTGATTCCAAGTGGGAATTGAAACAGGCTGAGCTCAAGTTTCACAAAGAAGAAAAGCAGAAGGATCAAAATGAAGACCAACTGGAAAAGGAGAGGGAACAACTAGCTATGGAAAAACAAGATAGTTTATCAGTGGCCATGGCATGTATTTTTAGCAGTAGAATGGTGTAAAAAATCCAGCAAATTACTAAATTGCTTGGATTTTACATATATTTAATTGGATAACATTTTGAAAAAGAAAAATTAATATTTTTGATTAAATCAATTTTTGAAAGTATTTGTAAATCCACAAATAAATAAATCTTTTTCATTTTTGATTAATTTTTTATAGATTATATTTTGCCGCTGTTCAAGTCCTTGCAAGTGTTGCAATTGTTTCTTTAAAGGCATAGACATTCCCAAATTTTCCCACCCCAAAATCTTAAGGGACCAACAGTGTTGACAAATTTTTTTGATTGGTGAAAGAAAGTGGTGACCAAGTTGATTTCATACTTCTCTTACTTGAAGAGTTCATTCACAGGAACAAATTTGATTATTGCAACCAGAGACTTGTGATCAGATTGATCATGAACAATTACTTTTCCAGAGGAGAAGAAATTGAACCGCTTTATCCTCTTTCCGGCCTGTTCAAACTCTTCAGGCGAGGTTTTTTGACTGTTCTTAATAATGGGAGGATGCAGATAAAAATGTTTTAGTTTTTTCACAGACCACACAGCCTTTTAATCAATCCCCTACTCTGCTACTTACAAACAGACTTTGGAATCTTGGTTTATGAGCCTTTTTTTGCTGACAAGCCCTATTGTTGCCACCTCTCTGTATTCTTATCAAATCATTTCCTCCCATCCAAATAATTTTATTGGGGTGAGTATCAAGAAAGGATTCATTTCATTGTGTAGAATTTGGAGGGCATTGGTAGAAGAATGGGTGGTAGAGAAAAAGGGCTGGTGTAGAAGGAACAAGGGGTCAAACACTGTGTTTCATTGCATGAGATCAAAAAAAAAACAATAATAAAGCATTTTATAATCATGGTGGAAGATCAAAAAACGTAGAAAAAAACAATACCAGTCAATGGTTCTAACAAAAAAAATCACATTTTTTAATCATCAGCATGATGGATTAAAGAGGATGAGGAGGAGGAGGGGATACTGACATTTGTTTTTGATCAATTTGGGGGCAAATTAATTTATGAGGGGGAAAATGGATAGGTGGGGGGGATCAATCAATGGGAGGGGAAAACGGGGGGGATTGTTTACTAGATTTATTGGGGGTTCCAGAAAAACAGATTAATTGATTAGCTCAATTGATTGAACAGGAGGACGAGGAGGAGGGGCTTGAAATTGATTGATTGATTGATCAGGAGGAGGAGGAGGATCAATCAATTGACCAATGGCAAATTGATCAATCAGGAGGAGGAGGAGGGGGAGGAGGAGGAAGCACTTACCTGATCAATGGGGGGGATATTGATCAAGGGGGGTTCCTAAAACAATAGATTGATCAATTAGAAATCAATTGCTTTATCAGAAGGAGGAGGAGGATCAGGGGGGGCTTAACTGTTCAATATTTCTTGGTTGGAACAGGTGGTGGGGTACCTGGGAGAATGATTGATTGATAAGGCAATCAGTTGATAAAAGGAGGAGGAGGAGGGGCTTATGTAGAGCAATTGATTGATTGGGATCAGAAACAGGAGGAGGATGGCTGGGTGGGACTTTGAGGTGAAGGTGGATGGTGAAGAGGAGGAAGGAGCAGACCAGTGGTCTGGTGACCAGGATGCCAGGAGGAAGGAGTGTACAAGTGAGTGAGTGGGCTGAGGTGGGGAGTTTGTTGAGTGGTTAGGTATGAGGGGGAGGCTTTGTTTTTGTTTGTCTAATTCCATTTAAAAAAAAAAAAAAAAAAAAAAAAAAAAAAAAAAAAAAAAAAAAAAAAAAAAAAAAAAAAAAAAAGTCAGCCTAGGATTCTTGGTTGAAAAACAAAAGGATTACTGTGGTTTTATTTCTTACCTATTTAAAAACTGCACACTGCTCATCAAAGTAAGCAAGTGTGAGCGGTAGAATCCGCTCTCTCATGGCAGAAGATGAGGGACAAGATGAGACAGTGATGGCTTGAGGAGGATTGGGAATATCTTCTTCAAATATTTCTTCCCATTCATCTTTGATGTTGGCCAGAAGGTTTTGAAGGATTACACAACTGATTAATCAATTGAGATGAGATTTGTGTGATGCCATGGATATGGGATTAGTATGGATTTGCTCAGGTGGAGGTGTGGATGGGTTTTTTTCATGCAATGGATAGTGGATGGATGATGGTGCATAAATGGTGGGTTTGATGTTTGAAATCTGCCATTTCCATGGAAAATGCCATTTTTTAAATACACCAGTTAAGAGGTATGGACATTTGAGAAGACCGCCATTTATAATGGTGGTTTTGGTCAAAAAAAATGGCAGGTTTGCTAACTCTGATATGCCCTAATGAAATTTTTCTTTGATGAAGGAATTTTATTCATTGGTTTCTTTGGATTGGCATCTTACTGGTAGCACTTTTGAAGTAGCCCAATTTCTGATCTTTTTTTTTATTGGAAATAAAGTATCATTTATAAGGCAAGAAATATTCTAAAAGACTTCAGTTCAGACAAAAATAGTACTTAAAATTATACAATACAGAATTATTGATAAATATATTTGATAGCTCAATAAATAATTTTCAAATGAAAGTGAAAATATTTTATAGGAAATTAAACACACACAATGTTTGGTTTCATGATTAGAACCAGTTCCCCTAAAAAAATAATGTATAAACAATATTCTAAATGTAATCAAAACTTCAACCCCTATTCAATCAATTCAATTAAAATTTATTAAAATAAAAAGATTGAATACTGAAGAGATTTCTTGAATTTAATTTGATGGAATCAATTTCAAATGAATATTCTGGATTTTCTGAAGTTTTAGAAGGCTCTGATCACAATTTGAAAACTTCATTTTATTATGGAATAAGTATTATTGAATTCAAAATTAAAGTGAAAAAATTGGGCATATCAGAGCTAAAGTTTTGAGAAATTTAAATAGCTTATTTCAGGAAAAATATAAATTTTTCAAAAAATATTTTTTAATTAAAAAAAACAATAAATCAATGGTTTCAAATGAAAAAAATAAAATTTTGAAAAAAAAAATGGATAAGCCTGAAATCAGCCATTTAGTTTTTTGAAAATTTTAACTCTGATACACCCTAATATTTTGATTTTGATTTGAAGTTTCAAATCTTTCCTGAGAATTTTAAGATTTAGAAATAAGTGTTTTGATTGAAAAGAAAACTGAAAAAATTCCAAGTAAATATATTTTATGCTGAAAATAAAAAATGTATTTTGAGATTTGATAAATGTGTCAAAATATTCAGCAGGAAAAACAGGATGTTTTTCCAGAAAATGGGAATTTTTTTGATAAAATAGGCAAACCTAGAACAATGCAGTCCTAGATCAAAGGAGATATACACATTATAAATTTTAAACAAGAAGAAATTTGATCAGGATAATATGTTTTTTTTATTTTACAAAATCTTCTTAAAAAATTACATCAAATTCAAATTTTTTGATAATTAAAGCCTTAAATGCAGGATAAAATATTTTGGTAACTACAAGGTTCATTAATGAAGTTAAGTGTGGTGAATCAAGTCTGGATTTTTTAATTAAATTAATTCTTGAAAAAAAATTGTGGATAAACAAGTTCAAATATAATTATTTAAGAGAAGTTCTTTGTGAGAGAGTGAAAGTACAAGTGTTTGATTCAAAGCAAAACTAAAAGGTCTCAAGACAAACCAAATTAAGTTTTCCCTATTCTTCAAAGGTAATGATTTTTTGATGGGAAAGCACTCAATCTTCTTGTGATTTTTCTTATGTCTCATGATTTCAATTTTGAAAGCAGATCTTGAAAGAATGAGGAAAATTCTGAATTTAGATATTTTGATAAATATTTCTTATTTTCAATACCAAGTTTTAAGAGTAAAACCAACCTCAAAAATTTCTTTGAATCTCAAATATTTTTGAAAATGGTTGAATTTTCACCTTTGAAAAACAAATTCATCACACTGAAAATTTTTAAAATGTTTATAAATTTTTCAAAAAATTCCTGGAGTGAGAAAACGCAAAAGAAGGTGTAGGCTTAGCACAAAAAGGCATCAATCCAGAATGAAATCATGAATTTCATGCTTCTTTTTTTTGGTTTGGATCAAAAATTGGTTAATTGGTCACTTCCAAAGGCATAAATTGATTTGGTCAAAATCATTGATATATGAAATCTGATACCAATTTTTGTATGAATTTATTTTTCTTTTAAAAATATCAGATGTATAATATTTGAGTTTGCAGATTCTAATGTTTTCAAACCTATCCAACCTTGAAATATCAAGAAGGAGCCAATTGGGGTGATTCAGGTGGATAGGAATTGTTTTATTCTTATTCATTAGGAATCAGTATTTGATTGGATAAATAAAAAGAGGCTGAGAATGGTGAAGTGTATAGTAATAAGAAAAAATCAAAATGTCAAGGTGGAAGTAAGGATGAAGTCATGAAATACAATGGGACCTTTGAAAGCACGCACAATTTACACTTACATCAGAAACAACCTGAGCCAGTAGTTTAAATTGCTAGGAATATGAAAAAAATACCAAAAACCTGATATAAAATTGAGTATTTTTTTAAAAAATAAATGTGTGTATTTTAATAGTTTCCATCCGGTCTTGTAGATGTTTTGCATGATTGCACATCTGGTTTGATCTGAGTTGAATCTGATGTAATGAGGTGGGTATGGCCAGGATGAGGGAGGGAAAGGGCAGTGAAAAGAGATGATGAGATTCATCAAGTAAAAAATTAGTATATGGGATAAAAACACCCAAGAAAAAGAATTTCAAACAAATGAAAAAAAAAAACACCGCTTAAAAATGGAAGAAAGTGGCCTTATAGTTTTATGAATTGAAAAGTATGTCTCAACTGACGTTTGGTATGGCCTTCAGAGCCATGTTTGCGATGCCGCTTGAGCAATCGTCACTTTCCGGTGGATCTAGGAGGGTCAGCTGAACTCGTTATGACACATCCCACACTGTGCCACCCTGAAGCCAACCGATCGATATGCCGCAGGCTCCTTGAGCGAGAGTGTGATGGAGGCCGAAAGACGTGCTTGAGTGTCGTGCCCCTGTCCTCCGACTGTCGCGGGTGCCCCCAGACCCCGGGAGTTTCAAGCGGGGGTCGAAGCAGCCTGCAGCTAGTCTCAACACTGCTCTGCGCCGGGGAGGGAAATTCTCACCAACATCATCCTCCAATCGAAACGACCATCGCACTAATTCACCCTTGAATGACCATTTCAAGATCTCACTCGAACTAAAAACTATCTAATCTATCATTCCAACCTATCCTCATCCGTATCTCAACTGACCTCGAACTATTCTTCCCAGCATCATCATCACCAGATATTCAAGATTCACGTGCAACCTAACGAATTTCAACCTAGACTCAGGAGACAAACAATCGATCAACGGATCACGAGAAAATCTTGGCTTCATCGGAAAAAGGTTCCGTTCATCCGCTGCCGCTT
This sequence comes from Puccinia polysora, assembly GCA_025617555.3. Taxonomy (NCBI): domain Eukaryota; kingdom Fungi; phylum Basidiomycota; class Pucciniomycetes; order Pucciniales; family Pucciniaceae; genus Puccinia; species Puccinia polysora. The sequence continues at coordinate 55,161,022 of CM062618.1, forward strand.
GATTTCTTCAGCTTTTTATGATCAAAAACATGACCAACTACCAACGCATGGACATACTTTGACTTCAACTTCTTGATGCACTTCTATTCATCCTTTCCCCCTTTTGAAAGGTCTTCCGAACATCAATTCAAGTCAAACGCATATACTTCAACTGTATCATTAATAAATTCTAGAAAAATTTGACGCATTCCGACGTCTTACGTAATCAAACTTCTACATCAAGCGAATACCTCATCCTACCATGACTTCAACCGCCCGACTCCAGGCTCCCAAAGTAGGTTGTCTTCATTCCGCTTCAACTCTTCTGTTTCATTTTTTTTATTAATCCGTTCAATGTGATTGCGTTGATTTCCCAACGCCGTTGAGTTTTTTTTTTTTCATCAAGTGCAAGAATGATTAATTCAGATTTTTTTTTTTTCGCTCAAATCTTGTTTTCCAAATCATTTCTTCAATCTAGTCAACACCGTAAGTTTTCTCAATCCTTAGCACATCCATGGTTTGTCCTTAAATCTTGGCATCCTCAAATCCACAAAGAATGGAAGTCACTTACGCGAAAAACTTCAACCGAGTCACTCCTTGCATTAATCCATGCCACCTGAAATTCATGTGTTTGAATCTCAAGCTAGTGACTGTGAAGACATAATACGAAATTTCTCCAAATTGACTTGTATTTGCTCTCCTTTCTTTTCTCTCTCTCTTTTTTTCAAATAAAAAAAATGAATGAATGAATACTCTAGGCTAGTTTGTTCCGGCCATACGCGACCGATTCCATCACTATCGATTTCAAGTCTTCAACCCGATGGGCAATATATGATCATCTCTGCTTGCAAGGACGGAAAACCTATGCTGAGAGACTGGATGGGGGATTGGATTGGCACTTTTCTAGGTAAAGATGACCCTTCTACTCTCCTGTGTCTTTGGTGAACTGTGCTTTGGACAGTATTGATGGGCGAATTTTCTGCAAGACATTACCAGGCTCAGTGTTCATTTATGTTTTCTTTTTTTCCTTCTTTTTTTCTGGGAAATGATGATCATAATATCTTTGCTTAGGCCACAAGGGTGCCGTTTGGTCTGCCAAATTAAATCAAGATGCAAGCCTCGCGGTCACGGGCTCCGCTGATTTCTCAGCGTCAGTTGCTTACTGCGTTTTGAATTATGGCCATAATTTCATATAGATGAGGATATTCACATGTTTTTTTCTTTTTCTCTCCTAGTAAGGTTTGGGATACCTTCAGCGGGGATGTAGTCCATACATTTCAGCATGACCATATTGTTAGGGCGGTAGATATAACTCCTAGTGGCTCACATATCTTCACCGGAGGGATGGAAAAAAAGTTACGCAGATTCGATCTTTCAAGACCAGACGCATTACCGGAAGAATATGTTGCGCCTGGCTCGACCACTGCACACGCTGGAATGATAAAAAGTGTGGTTTGGGATGAACCTCATCGGTTGGTAATTAGCGCTGGAGATGACAAACGGATAAGGTGGTGGGATGTTCGTCAATCTGGATCCCATAGTTTCGTTTCTGAGTTGGATTTCCCCGAAGGAATTTCGAGCGTCGAACGATCTTTCGGAAGCGATTGGCTATCAGTTGGTTCAGGAAAGAAGGCCATCTTTTTGGATACCGATACTAGAGAGATTATCTTCCATCACACTCTAAATTATCCAGTCTCATCTTGTTCCCTAGCTCCTCGAACTCGTGATCGATTTGTTACCGGTAGTTCAAATGATGGCTGGGTTCGAGTTTACGATGCGATTTCCGGTGAAATGAAAGAGGAAAACAAAGGTTTGCCGTTTGATTTGTTTTTTTTTTGGGGGGGGGGCCTTATCATCCTCCTCACTCTTTATGATGGCGGCTGGAATGGACAACTCTTCATGAGATTCCACGATCGGTCTTTTCCTCGATAGCAGAATTGATCAACAAGGATGAAAACTTGTCCACTTACATACCCTCAATTTTCATCCAAAATTTGTCAGGTCATCATGGTCCAGTTCATTCCATTGCCTATTCACCTGATGGTGAACTTTATGCATCAGGCTCGGAAGATGGTAGGTTGCCTACTAGGATCTGCACTACCCATTCGTAGGAAGCATTCTGAGAGACAAAAGTTAACTTCAGAAAAAATTGCTCGCGTGACTTTTTTTTTTTTTGAATCCCCCGCCTTCTTCATCACAAAGGTACGATCAGATTATGGCAGACAACGCCCAAAAATTATGGGCTCTGGAGGTACGAGGGATGACGGGAAGAAGGAATCAGCCGAATAGATTTTTTGACGACCGATGAAATGGTGATTCATCATGTTGTCGGTTCGCCCTATTAGTATGATTATTACTATTATTTACTTGGATGTTCATCCTTTTTATTTATGTTCAATCAGTTTTTGCTCAGAAACCTTTGTGTTGTGGAATATCCATCCAAACATTCCGTTCTTTGTTGGTAGAGAATCAATAGTCCAATGAATGAATCAATAAACGAGTATATATCTATAATTGTGCTTTTCCACTAACCTCCGTTGTCTTCTTTTCAAACATGGTTTGTTCCATCTTTCTAACCCCCACAACTTATTATCCTGGGGTTCCGTTTACGAGTTTGACGATGTCCATGAGATTCACCGGAAAAGTTCAAGGTTTGCAAAGTAACCTACCAGGGAGGTAACTTTTCTTCTGGGATGAAAGTAAGGCTAGAATCATGAAGCATTTCAGGTAGGATCATTAAAGTACCATCAAGAAGAACTGATGCATTTGAGGATGGGAGGATGAAGGAAGAAAAGATCAAGGGGTGTTTGAAGGATCACAAATGGGAAAGCAATCCTCCAGAAGAGCATGATTCAAGGCTGCCATGAGTGGCTGATGAGTCCTAACAATCTTGGTCATTGAAGGGAGAAGGTAGAAGATGAGGCTTTGGAGTGGGGGGAAGTCTGAGTTTGGAGGATGCTTGATGAACTGCAGCTTGCTTGGTTTGGATCCAGGAAACCTGGCCTAGATTTTAAATTCAAAGGCTTGGTTAGGGTAGGTTGCTTTTCAAGTTTGTCATCAAAGCTAGCTAGAGCACTGGGTTCAAGAACAATTCTTGATGGGATGGATGGTGTTTGAATCTGATGGTGATGATGATGAGGGGTTTGATGATCATTACTAGTATTAGGGTGTATCAAAGTTAAGCAAACCCACTGTTACAGAATGGCAGGTTTCACCAAAAAACACCATTTCAAATCTGCCATCAAAATTCCAAAACAGTCAGTTATTTCACCATGGGTGTGTCAAAGTTGACCTTCTAAAGAGTAGGTTGCTTCAGAAACTGTATATAACATCCTCCACTCAGCTGGCATTCCACCACTTGTGGTTTTTGTTTGATCCCATCATCCACCCCCTCCCTCCCTCTACTTCATCAGACTTCCACTTCATTCAATACACTTCATCAAAAAGGAAAGTCTTCAATGTAACCTCAACCTTTCATCTTCATGCCACATTTTGAACTCAAAGGTATTGTTTGAAGATAACTTTGACATACCTTCCTCTAACTCAGGATCTACTTCTGAAATCAAAGTGCAACACTCAAAAGCACTCTAACAACTTGGTGGAGTCAGCTTACAAATTTTCAGAACTAAGCAAGCAACCTTTGATTTTAAACACTCAGTCATCACTTGCAACTGATCCTTGAAACTTTCATTTCAAATCTGACTGATTTCATCAACTCAGATATTTATATTTGAATCCTTTGCACCATGAATTAGCATTAACCATGGAATTTAAATTTGTCTTTATTGGTTCATCAATCCATCTTTTGTCATCTTTGAACAATTGATGCATACCTTGCCTGCTCTTGCACACTAACCATTAATTATCCTCATTAATTGCTTGTACCCAGGATTCAATATTTTTCCTTGTATCTTGAAAGAAGACTTAATCTTTTTTTTTTACTGCTTGCATCACCTTTTATTCATCACATTTGAAATACCTGTCATTCCCTTGCACGTTGATTTTATTCAGAATACTCAGTCTTGCATTTTTATACTGTACCTCAATGACATCATTTCATTTCACATTCCAAATTTCTGCAGACTTTTCATGCTCCCTATTAATTTAAAATAGAGAAGAAATTACCCAGGTTTTACCTCATTTTTCTCCCTATTAATTCAAAATAGAGCAGACAGTACTCAGGTTTTACCTCATTGCTACACCAGGCTGTAGATTCTTCTCTAAAGCACAGATATCTTTTCTTGCAATTTTTCCTGAGTTATTTAATTTCATACAAGATTTCACTTTTCTGAGTAATGTATGTTACGTGAAGATTTGAAAAGTTTTTTTATTGAAAAATTCTCCTCAATGTTGCAACTTTCTTTGAAACATTAAATTTCACATTTAATCATAGACTTCTAACTTTGTGATTTATTGTAGAATTTGTCTCTTCCCATTGCACCACATCCACCTAATTCCTTTGCCCCTCTAAAGTATATGGGGTGGGTGGTTGACAATAAATTAAATAATTCAAACTAAAAACTCTGAAGAAAATTGAGACCTCTAAGGGAGCTACTTATGGGGGAATCCAGAAGTTCACATGCAAGGCAGCCCTTAGATCATTCCCTTCTCCAAATTAAAATTTGGTAGGGCCCTTTGATTATCCCTTGGCTCATAGGCCCACATGTAGAAACTCCTGTATTGATCATCTCTCAAAAAATCATAATGATAATAATAATTTTTCTGGATTCTATTTCCCAAACCAGGGGTAGATTTCAGGCTTGTATAAGTATGGATACTAAAACTTTCAAATCAAACATGCTCCTGCCCACCTTGATGGAAGCCCTAATGTTGATAAAGAGAGTAATTAATGTTGCAACCTTCTTCAATATCACTTTGATATCACTCAAGTATCACACATCATGACTCAACACTTGCTCTCATCTCTTATTTCTTCTCTTGACCATCTCTCACCTCACCTTATCCCTTTTCTTCTTCTTCCTCATTGCTCTCCATTACTTTCCTATCCTTGCTCATCATTCCTTCCTATCCTCACTCCTATCTTTGCTCATCTTTCAATTTCCTTCCTCGCTCCATCCTTGCTCCAATCAATCCATTTCTATTCTCAATATCTCCATACTCACTTCCTTCCATCTCTCCTCAACTTCCTTTCCAACCAACCTCTCATATTAAATACTAAGACGTATTGTCTCTTCATCTGGTGAGAAGATCACCCTATATCTTTTTATTTATCTCTGATTCTATCTATCTCCAATTCTATCACAACTCATTCAACAATCTCCTTTCTCAGTCTTCAAATCTCATCTTAAGGCCAACTTTCAACCAACTACAAATTACTCTAGTCTTGTTCAACAAATTCTAGCTCTTTCTGGTGTTGATTGGTGGTATGGTCACATTTCAAGTTTTATTCTATTTGATGTTCATTTCCTGATTTGTTTTATCTAGTTGGTTTGTGATTACTAGCAATCAAGCTCCTTTTCTTAAATTCCTACACAATTAAAAGTCAAAGCCGCTCTTACCAGTCATATATCTTCACAAACCAACTACCAATATGGACAACATCAACCCAACCATTCTAAAAACTACAATTGAATCTATTCCCTTACTTACCAATGACAACTTCACTATCTGGAAGACTAGAATGAACGCTCTGCTCAATTTGGCCAAACTCAAGGACATTATGTCCTCTGACAACACTCAACTCAACTCTGAAGACAATACGATACTGTCATCTATTATAATTTTGAAGCTATCTGCCTCTGTTCACACCTCAATCATTAATACGACTAATGAAGAGAATGCCAAGCTCATTTGGAACGACATTCTCAAACACTTTGTCTCATCTCAACCAGCAAATCAAGCAAGGGTGTACAGCTCCTTCAAAAATATAATCTTCAACAAAAATGACATTCAATCTTTTATACTGGAGATAAGATCTGCTATTAATCAAATGCAAGAGATCGGAATTCTTCTGCCTCAAGAAGTTCTGGCATACATGATTTTGCGAAAGTTTCCTGATACGTTCAAGGTTGTAAAACAGCAGGTAACTCACTCTCGGAATGCTAATGAAGTTACTCCAGAAGATGTGTTAGATCATCTTTGCATTCACCTTAACAAACAGAAACTTAATCCCTCCAACAACAAAGGCTCTTCCTCAGGACCTGTTGTTACTACTCTTTTTAATGATTCTTCTGGGAAATGCAAGCCAAGAAAGCACAAAACTCTGGCCAATCACCCAGAACATTGGTGCTGGATGCTATACCCACATCTCCGTCCTAAAATCAATCCAAGACCTATTGCATATGTTAGCACTCCTTTGTGCTTTTGCTCTGATTCTCTCCTTTTCATCCTTGACTCAGGTTGTTCAGACCATATGAAAGCTAATCAATCCCTCTTTGCACATATCAAAGTATCAAAAGAAGGAGGGTTAATCAACACTAGTTGTGGATTGGGGACCTTGGAAATCAAGGGGGAAGGACCTGTTTTTTTACATCACAAGAACGGTAAACTGACCCTAAAAAGGGTGCTGTATGTTCCCAAATTTTCTGTCAATCTTTTATCTCTTTGCCAGCTCCTTCTTGATGGTTTCACTGTAGACTTTAATTTAAATTTCATTAAGATCAACATCAATGATCAGCTTGCAATAAAGGGTTATTATTATAACAAAATTCCATGCATTCAATTCTCCTCACCGTCCATCAATTCATTCTTATCAACTTCTGAGCTTCTTCACAAATCATTGGGACACGTCAGTTACCATAGACTAAGACATAAACTTCAACTACTGGTGAAAAAGGAAATCAACTGCCATGCTTGCGCCATTTCTAAAATCACACAAGCCTCCTTCAAAACGCAAACCTCTAGTGCTGACAAGCCATTCTCCAAGATTCATTTAGATACCATTGGACCACTACCACTTTCCAGATGGGGACATTGGTATATTCTCACTATTGTGGATGGTAATACCAAATTCTGCGCTGCAATTCCGATCATCAGAAAGGACACCATCTCAACTACACTTATAAATTTGGTAGATGTCAAAGCAAAAAGATTTGGATACTATCCAACCATTATTCACTCTGATCAGGGAACCAAATTCAAGAACACAAGTCTAAGTGAATTCTGCAAGAAAAATCTTATTAATCAAACCTTCTCAGATCCTTACACTCCTCAACAGAATGGGCTGGCTGAAAGGTTTAATAGGACTATCCTTGAATCACTGCGAACCATTCTCTTTGACTCTAACTTACCAAAAAACTTGTGGAGCAAAATCCTGTCAGCAGTCACCCTTACACTAAATCAAATTCCCACTCATAAGAGCAAGAAGTCTCCTTATGAACTTTTTAAAAACCATTCTCTTCCACTATCTTATTTCAAACCCATCGGAAACCCAGTATCCTATCTCCTGTTACCAAAGCAATCCGGATCAAAATTATTACCTCCCGGAGGACTAGGCACCTTAATTGGATACAATCCTTCATTACTCTCTTACCAAATACTCACATTCTCCAACACAATTGTCAAGACAAAAAATGTCCAGCTCCTGTCATTTGAACCAAACAAAAATAGAATTCTCTCCAATTCCAATGATTGGTTTCCCAAAGGGATTGAATTCAAGAAGAAGTCTGCCAAATTGCTAGAGTCGGCTGAATTAACTGTGCCAGAAGAATCCCCAAACAAGAACAATCAGTCCTCTATCAGTACCTATGAAGGCGAATCTACCATGGAACCCTTGATCCTCCCTACCAAGGTGTCAACTCCGGCAGAATCCTCAATTTCTGTTACTCAATCACTCAGACCTTGAACACCAAAAGTTAAGCCTGATAAATATTCTTATCACTCCACTTCTCTAGATCCTTCTCTGGTTGAAGAAGCCAAAATCGCTGAACTTGACAATATAGAAGCTCATGAAGTTTGGGAAGATTGTGTCGAAAATCCTAATCACTTCTTGCATACTACTTGGGCCACAAGACTGAAACCAGCCACTCTGTCCTCAAAAGAGAAGGTCAAGGCTCGTCTGTGTGTGCAAGGTTTTAACCAACTTCCTGGAATCAAATATTCCAACACTTTTGCACCCATGGGTAAATTCCCATCTCTTCTTCTAATTCTAATTCTTAGCCTTGACAAAGGACTACCTATCAGAAAGTTCAATGTAAAGAGTGCCTTCCTTTTTGCACCTTTGGAAGAAGACATCTATATTAAAACACCAAAGGAATCAAAATGAACGGCTCCATTTCTTAAGTTGACCAAATTGCTGTATGGACTAAAGCAAGCGCCAGCCAACTGGTATCATACACTTACCTCTTGGTTCAAAGATCTTGGTTATTACCAATCCACCTCTGATGCCTGTATCTTCATACATAAAGATCACAATTCCTTCATTTTCTTTCATGTTGATGATTTGATAGTAGTTGGAAGAACCAAAGCCTTTGAGAAATATTTTCTTCTTAGATTCCCTGATTCTTCAGCTCAAAATCCAGACAATTTACTGGGTATGGACGTAAAAATAACTGGAAGTACAGCCAGTTTAAATCAATGCGCCCTGATTGACAAGGGTCTTTTGTTACTCAATCTTGGAGACTGCAAAAGTGTTTCAACTCCTTTAACACCTAATCGTCATTTAGAACCGGCCACCAATTTAGAACAAGAAGAGTTCAAAAAGCTGAATGTCAATTACAGAACGTTCACAGGAATCCTCAACTATTTGGCCTGTAGGACTAGACCTGATCTCTCCCCTGCAGTATCCTTACTTTCTCGCTACAATCACAAACCCGGTATCAATCACTGGAGAGAATTAATTCATTTCTGGAAATATTTAAAGGGAACAAAATCCTATTCACTTTCTCTTGCTCCTACAAAAACCGGCAATGAATCAATTGAATTCTACACCAATGCAACGTGGGCAGACAATCCAATAACTCAAATATTGCAAAGCGGAAACCTAGCTTTTTGTTTAAATTGTCCTGTATCCTGGAATAGCAAGAAACAACGTAACATTACAATGTCCTCAACTGAATCAGAATTGTCGGCATTATCAGATGGAGTGCAAGAGAATCTTTTGCTATCGCATTTGATCTTGGAACTCTGGGGCAAACCACTATCACCCACTGTGTTTCACGTTGATAACAAGGGACTACTTGACAAGCTAAAAAATTTTGGCTTCAACTCCAAAACAAAACATCTGGACATCAAGATCAAATATCTTTGAACCATGTACTCCAATAATGAAATCAAGGTCAAACTGATCACTACTTCCAAAATGCTTGCTGACTCTCTCACCAAAGCGGCTCCTCAAAAATCTCTGGAGCTGTTGACGTCTAGACTATTCTGAAGTCTGTGCTTTTAAGCTCCCTTCTCACCAGATGACGGGGGGTGTTGAAAAATAAAGAGAATAATTAATGTTGCGACCTTCTTCAATATCACTTTGATATCACTCAAGTGTCACACATCATTACTCAACACTCGCTCTCATCTCTTATTTCTTCTCTTGACCATCTCTCACCTCACCTTATCCCTTTTCTTCTTCTTCCTCATTGCTCTCCATTAATTTCCTATCCTTGATCATCATTCCTTCCTATCCTCACTCCTATCTTTGCTCATCTTTCAATTTCCTTCCTCGCTCCATCCTTGCTCCAATCAATCCATTTCTATTCTCAATATCTCCATACTCACTTCCTTCCATCTCTCCTCAACTTCCTTTCCAACCAACCTCTCATATTAAATACTAAGACGTATTGTCTCTTCATCTGGTGAGAAGATCACCCTACATCTTTTTCTTTATCTCTTATTCTATCTATCTCAAATTCTATCACGACTCATTCAGCGATCTCCTTTCTCAGTCGTCAACTCTCATCTTAAGGCCAACTTTCAACCAACTACAACTTACTCTAGTCTTGTTCATCAAATTCTAGCTCTCTCTGGTGTCAATTGGTGGTATGGTCACATTTCAATTTTTATTCTATTTGATTTTCATTTCCTGATTTGTTGTATCTAGTTGGTTTGTGATTACTAGCAATCAAGCTCCTTTTCTTAAATTCCTACACCTAAAGAAAGAATATTCCAGAAAAAGTAACAGAATATTGATTTGCCAAACTCCTAGCATGAACCAGCTTGAAAGCTTCAGGGAAGAAGATTCCATCAAAGGTTTTTTTAATTTTATATAATGTAAAATGGTATTATCCAATGATCCTAAAGAATTTAGAAACAATTTAAATGAAGTTATGTGATCATCTTCATTCCTAGGTGGTTGGCCCTTGCAGTTTTTTTAGCCATATATCTTGAAAAAATCAAAATAAAATAGTTATTCCTGTTTAATTTAAAATTGAATTAGGTTTAAGAAAAATATCTTTACCATTTTTGGAAAATTCAACAAAGTCAAAAAAAAAATACAAACTAAGAAACCTGGTGATGAATGATGAAGGTTGCATTCAGCTTACATTTTTCAATTTTCAACCTTGAAATCTTCTATCTAATTGAAAAAGGTGGCTCTATTATCCCATTTAAAAATGGGGTTAGTGAGGTGCTTGAAAAAAAAAGAAAGCTTTATTTCACTTGTAATAAACTATCAAAATTAAAGAAATTGATTTATTCAATAATCAAGCATGATAATGGCTGACACCAAGAATTTCTCACAAAACAATTTTGAATTTTGTGCCATCCAACTCAAAAATTGAAAATTATTTTCATAAAAACTCAAAGAGTTAAAACAAGGGCAAAAAAACTTAAGTTGAACTCTGGCTTGAACCAAAATCCCAAGGCCATGTCTTAAAATCTGAGTTTCCTGCATAAAAAAAATGTTTTTCTAAAGAGTTTAAAATTATTTGAGAGAGGGAAGAAATGGTTTTGGATTTAATGTGGAGGGAAGCACAATCTGAATAGTTTTGAAAATCAGATAATACAAAAGAGATACCTTATAGTTCTCTTGAAAATTACAAATAAAAGGGAAATGTTAAATTTGCAACCCTACACAACTCATTCACACCTCAAAATGGGTTGTGTGTTGTGCCTTGCAACCAACCTGGGTTGTGAACAGATTTTTGCAACCAATCTGAGGCCTGAAAATCCATTCAAAACCCAGATTTGTTGTGAACTGCGCCATGGAACCCATCTTGAGTTGTGAACAGGTTGGGTAGGGTTGCAAATTTTTATTTTTATTTATTTTTATTTTTATTTTTAATATATTTTATTTATTTATTTATTTATTTATTTATTTATTTATTCATTCATTTATTTATTTATTTATTTATTTATTTATTTATTTATTTATTTATTTATTTATTTATTTATTTATTTATTTATTTATTTATTTATTTATTTATTTATTTATTTATTTATTTATTTGTTTATCTATTTAATTAATTAATTAATTTTTTTATTTTTTTTCACAACCCATATGGGTTGCAAACCTCTGTTTACCACTCATATTGTCTGTGAAAGGCTTCTCACTCCTGTTTGCAACACCTCAGTTGCAAATTCAACATTTCCCTAAATAAAACCACAAATTATCTAAATCTCTGTGATTCAATGCTCAAACCAGTGAGACAAGTCACACTCCAAGTTTGAGATTTGTACTATAAAACTCCAACAAAACTCCCTGTAATTTTTTTTTATATTTGGGCACTACATTCTCTCATGAGTCTAGAATTTTAAATTTACCAAATTTTTATCCATTTTGCAATAGAAAAGTTTTCTATCTATTTAGTAAGTAGCACATATGAGCCCTATAATTGGGTTATCCATCAGGCAACATGGATATATGTGTTTTCCTCTTTTAAAATCGTTGAATCTATTATTTTTCCCCCTGGAAATACCTGAAATTGAAAATGCTGTCCTAGTTCATGGCTTTCTTGACTGTAATCCTGATCTAAATTGGCCAGGATGATTAAATAAAATATGAAAATCATGCCTCCAGCATAATTTTTATTCCATAAACTAAAAATTAAACATCTTAAGCAACAATTTCATTTATTTGGTTTAAAAATTTATTCCAAAATATTTGCAATATCCTTAAATTTCTTCCTGATTCTCCTCTTGAACTGATTGAGGTGATATCTTTTGTTTACAAAAATTAGCAAATCAAATACTTTGAATTGAATATTTGAAGAAGTGTAAAAAATGTTGGATTTAGAAATTTTAAGATTCTTTAATGAAAATTTATTGGCTAGTCTTGCATTCCAATTTTTAATTGATTTTCTGATTTATTTCAATCTAAAAAAGGAAGTAAGAGTCCTCTGAAAAATACCCAAAATCATAATATAAAAATTATGGACCTGGTTCCCCTTCCTGGTCTGTTTTACTCTCTCTCAAAGCAAGAATCTACAAAATTTCAAGGCAACATAGCAGAGAATTTAAAAAAATTATCTGTTTGAACAGAAAATTAAAAAATTTCTCACATTTATCATTTTCAGTTTTATTTTATTTTTGAAAAAAATGGAAGAATTTTTGTTTTGTATTTATTATGGAAAACTGAATCAAGGAACGCATAAAAATGCCTATTTAATACAACCTAGGTTACATCTGTTAACTATTTCCCACAGTGCAACTCATTTGTCAAATTGAGACCTTTGGGGAGCCTCTGAATTGATTTAAATAGCTTAATTTAATCAACTTTTTACTTCTATGAGAACTTCTTTTGGACTCTGTGGGTATGTTTTCATGAATTTTGGCCTCTCCAATGCTCCTTCCAATTTTAAATATTTTATAAATGCAATATTATCCAATCTCAAAGAGGTATTTCTTCTGGTTTATCTTGATGATTGCGTTGTCTACTAAAAGAATCTCAAAGGCAAGATGCTTAATTTTTGTGAATTTTGGGAAAAGATTTCAAAGAATAGTTTATTTTTCTCAAGTGCAGGTTTTTAAAAGCAGGTTTCATTTCCTTTGCACTTTGAATTTTCAATAATTTATTTCTATTGAAAAAGCCAAATTCCATAAAATATTGGACTGGTAACCACCAGCTACCATTGATAAAATTCAAATCATCTTAGGTTTTAATAATTTCTATTGGAGGTTCTTCCAAAATAAAACCAAGAAAATTGCTTGTATTCCTAATATCTTTGAAAATGTATCCCATTTTGTTTAAAAAAACCCAGCTTCTTTGGAGTTTCAAGATCTGAAAAAGTAATCTAATATGTTACCTATCCTAGCTTATTTCACGTGAATCAGAGGAAAGGTCAGGAGTTATGAGAAGAGAACCAAGTGAGTGCATACTTCAAGATGAAGAGAAATTTTAGTTTTGAATATAAAACTAGAGATCCCAGGTAAGGGGCCTAATAGGAGAAATGAACAGTGAATAATTTAAAAATAAAAAATGTAAGTTAAATAGGGAAATAATACAAAGAGGAATAATGTATTAAAGTAGTAGTATGGATAAATAGAAAAACTATGGGTTTTTAAAAATAATGATAAGTAGCCTATGGGGACCAAGGAAATAACAACTATTGTGTTTTAAAACAGAGATACCACATTGATAGATATAAATTATATTGGGATATCATTAATAATAGATCCTGCAGGTATCAGAAATAAAAAATAAGACCTATGGGGTCAGTAAAGTTAGGTTTTGAGTTGAGGAGATGGGATGAGGAATTGATGATGAGCGCAATAGGCTCTAAATTTCAACAAAAAGGAAATATCAATCTTGAGAACTGAAAGTATTTCCAAGTGCTTTGTCAAATTTGGAAAATGTTAATCCCAAGGAGGGGGGGGGGGGGGGTAGGGGGGCACAACACACCTGAAAACCTTTTAAAATTTTTTCAAATTCAAATTGAAACTTTGAGAGGCTCAATCATAAGGATTCTATCTGCATAGAAATTCAAAATAAACTAAATTTTGACAAAGGAATAATCAATCAATAAAAATGATCTTGTATTATATAAGAATAGAACATTAGTTCTTGAAAAACCTTGAATCAAGTCAGAAATCTTTGAAACTAGGCATAAATTTTCACTTGTTTTTCATCTTGGGAAGGATGAAAAAAGCTGGTTGATTGCACAATGATTATTTTGTACTTGTATAAACAATCAAAAAAAAGAATATCTTAAATATTTCTATGATTTCAACTGTAAAAATTCATAAAATAATTTTAATTATGGGCTGCTTCAGATGCATCCAATCTTGCATGTTCCTTTGCACTCAATTTCCACAGGTTTTTCTCCCAAAATAAATGTTGATAATGGGTAAAAGTATATATCAGAAATAGTGTACTTCTTTTGAATTATATATTTTTTCACTTGAGGTAATAAAAATTCCAATTTTCAAGGTCTTTCTAATTTATTTGGAGAACATGTCTTCTTCACGCATTTAATTGAAAATAAAATCATCATAAATTATGGAAATTTTTTTTTTCAAGCTTCTGGAATTCTTTATGCCCGCATTTGAAGAGTAGAAAAAATTTATAGATGGGTTACCACCTGGATACAGATGGGAAAAAGAACAGCTAAATCAGATCCTCAAATAATTTATTCAAATTTACATCAACTAAAAGCAAGATGACTTGAAAAAATGGCCTCAACTAGCCAAATTTTAATAGAATGATTCTGCTCATTCCCCAACCAAAAATTCACCCTTTACAACTATTTATTGAAGGAACTCAAATTTCAAATATTTCTACATAGATCCTTTGCAAAAATACACAAATAATATTTCTCATATTCAATCCATCCAAAAGACCATTTAAACCAACCACAAAGTGGTCTATTTCCAATTTTGATGAAAAAGTTGATAAAAATTCAAAATTTGGAATATAGATAAAAACAAGGATATTTTGTATTTCTTGAAGCTTGCAATATTGGAAAAACTTTCCATAACAAGAGAATATATGAAATGAAGCTTGGTAAACTCAAAATAAAAGAAGTTTTCTTGGAAAAATTTTCAATATCATCTTGAACTTCTGAATTGGAATCTATCAATTAAGTCTTTTGCATATCTCTAATCAAGCATTTTTGTGGTCTCCATTGGGAAAGAAGTAATTCCCCTTCAAAACATATCAAAATCAACGACCAAATTGAGAAGTAAATAAGTTTTATCCTTGATTAAATTTTATTCCAAGGAAACTTTAATTAAATTTTTGAATGGACTGGATACCAGCCTGAGGAATATTTTAATTCTTGTGAACTGGATATCCATTTTTGAAACTCTCCCAACTTTGTTTCATTTTTTCTATTAGAACTATTCTTTAAGAAATTGTGAATAATAATCCTAATTTCCCTTATAATTTCTATTATTTCATTTATCACTTCTTTCTTAGTTTATTTTTATTTCTCAATCCTTTTTTACTCTTTTATTATTATTATTATTATTATTATTATTATTATTATTTATTAAAAAAGATATTTAACCATATTATAAAATAAATACAAGAGAGCTCAAAATAAAAATAGGGGAAAAGAAACTTTATTTAAGCATACATCAATCATTTTATATTTCTTACAATTTGTGATTCAATCATTTCATTATTTACTTGAATTTTTCCATATCTTTCATATCTATTAGATAAAATGATCTCTTCAAAACCTTCAATTTATTAACCAATCCTTCCTCATAGATACCTTTGAACTAGGAAGCTCCAACCCTATTTTATTTCTCCCCAAATTTTTCATTCTCCATATCCTCCTCTTGGGCCCTTTTCTTCAAACTTGGTTTGAAGGTCCTTTCACCAATATTTAATTCAAATAATTTAGATTCATATTTATTTGCTACTCAAATTTTATTTCTTCCCATTCAGCTTTAGTCACTGGATTTACCACTTATTCAACATTGTTTCCTTGTGATTCTTCCTCAATAAAATGGTCCATTATTGGTTTTATGGTGGGATTTGGACCAATTTATGGAGAAAACGGAGGAGGCTTAGCCATAGAATACCTTTGAAATATTTGAAAAAATATTTCATCTTTATTATTTATTATTTTTTTCTTTTTCTTAATATAATTGAATTGGAACGCTCACCAATGATTTTTTTCCCAAAAGTTAGATTTCTGGAGCTTCCACAAATTGGCAATTGACCCTCCCCCCAAATCCTTGGAATCCCTGAATTTGCAAAAAATATTTACCGCAAATAAACAGCTCAATCAATTCATTAACTTGTTACATAATCAGAAACCTCAATACTTTTTAAATTTTCTGCAATGTCTTGTACTCATTTTATGCCTTTATTTGGGATCAAAAGCCCTTTCTGTCTCCATTCATGGCCAAGAGCATATTTTTTCTCCACATTTTAAAACAATAAATAAAAGCATCTGAATCTCATCCAAATGCCCAAAGAGTGACCCATTGTGCCCCCCTTTGCACATCAAAACATCTTGTTGTTAAATCCACAGTGTTTTCATTTTTGCTCAGCATCTTCCTTTGCAGATCTGGGGACTATTCCTGCCACACATTGACTGGTATAGTTCAATTTCAAATTGTGCCTAAACAGCCACCACATACTCCCCCAAATAAAGTTCTGTAACCCAAGAGTTTCCCCACATCTACTACTACCACCATTACCTTCCACACTTCAACCAATGAATCAAATAATTCAACCTTTGAAAGAAAAAAAAGAAACAATATCCTCCTCTATATTATGAAAATACTGGTCCCACAAAAATAAACATTGATTCCAAACTGCAGCGCACCCATTTTTCAAGCTGTTTTTTCAAATTTAATCTTTTATGCTTGTTTTTTGGTAGCTCTGCAACTAAATATTTATCTGCTTCAAATAATCAACCATAAAATTTGATCCAGGGCTGATCCAAACACACCTTCCAGATTCCCAGGGACAAGTGGTTTTAGCAGATGAAAATCAAATTAGGTTGGAAGCATGGGTCCTGATTTAATTTGAAAACGTTTAACCAGATTTGAGGATGCACACTTAGAAAAAGGGTTTTGAAAAAATTTCCACAAGGAAGAAGGAGAATGCTTTTAGGTAGGTTCAGGAAGCCAGGAGCACTTGGGAGTAAAAACTCTGGTTTTCAGGCTAGGATTGCACTCAAATAAAAAAATATTGCAGAAGAATGGAATGGAATTGTGTAGTTCAAAAATAATTGATTCTTTGAGAATTGTGGGGAATCCCAAGTGACAATTTTATAATTCATAAAATATCTTTCTGGAAGTCACTTGAAGGCAAAATCATTTTTGATACCAATACAAAGAAAAATATAAGTAAACTGAGGC